>VZTO01011776.1:30830-72943 GCA_013400615.1 Syrrhaptes paradoxus
TGTAGAAATAAATAACAATTATAATAAAGGCTGACAGAAATTGCTTAGCCTTGGCATACTAGACTATATGGCTGAATCAGCCTGAAACTGGTAGTAGTGGAGTGGAGATTTTTTTTTTGGAAGAGTGCACTGGCTGAATGAGTAGGTGTTTTCTTGACTTGGCCATTGGAGTAGGTCTCTGTAAACAGGAAGATGCTTTTTCATAGGATATGGTTCTGGAAGGAAGGTCAGGTGTGTCTCTGTGCTACTGTGTTGAGGGGCAGAGGGGACTAATAACGTTAATAAATTCACAGTAGTTCATAATAGTGTTTATAAATAGCTTACCTCTTGAGACTGCTATTAATGAACTGTATTTTAAAATTTTTTTCTGTGATAAAGATGATCTTCTTACAACACTTTAACACTTACCATTATAATGAAATTGTGCTTATGCTTAATTGGTATTACACAAAGAATAAATTACGAAAGAGTGTCCTGTGATAGACTTTAGAAAGTCTGCAGTACAATTTTTTAAATAAACATTTTTAAATACTGATGGCATGATGTCAAAGGTTTTATGTAAAAGTCCTTAATTTCTAATTATTTTTTTTAAGTTAATACATTTAAATTTAATCTCATGTTTTAAAAATTACCCTGATTTGAAAGATTGGAATAACTTCAGGGAATACAAAATGAATAACTTTTTTAGCATTAATTTTAGCTTTCCAAGAAATGTAAGAATTAGATACACAGATAATTAATTCAGGACTTCATTACTATAAATTATTTGTACTGGAAGATTCAGACTTAAAGACTGTTTCTTAGGTGTGTTTTTTAAATCTCTCAAGTATACAGAAGAATTTCCTTGTTGAGCTGTGGGTGCTAAGTAACTGTATTTAACAGAAATAAAGCCTTTCACTTTTGTTTTCATTCCCTGCTGTTACAGAATTCTTGCTCCTTTTCTGTCATCTCTCTGTTTTCTCTGTCTGCTAAACAGTGGGTTGTGTTTGGATAAACATCTGGTTTAGTTTGTAAATGGCAGAGAGACCAATAGTCTGTGTAGCTTATTTGCTGCTCTTAAAGAGAAGGGTAATATTTTGCAGTTGTCTGTGTTTCACTGCTTCTTTATGAAAAGTTAAATTGCTCGGGACAATTTTTTTGCTTCTTCACATGGCACAAATGAGGTTCTCGTTCTCTTCTTGGCCTGTATCCTCTTAATGTCAATATATTGATTCCTCATTGGAGAAGGAGATTTAGTTTAGCCGTTACTCAAAAGGACAGCATGAAGATCCTGGTGGTGGTGTGTTTTTTTTTTTTGTCTTGGCACCTGTATGGGTGTGGAAGTATTTTACCTGTTCATTCTGAGGGAAAGGAAGGGTACATTCTTGCTGGTCTTTAGGAGCAGACAGAAGAGCAAATGGAAAGACTGTGCCAAGTTAAAATTTTGCATTAACCAAAGGATATGCAGGAGGCTGCATGCTCTCAGGTGTCGTTATCAGGTCTGCGAGGCAAGTCTCCATTCAGACAGAAAGATCTCCTTGACTAACCTCCATGTCTGTGTGGCTTTAGTCAAAGATGTTTTTTTAGCTTTTCAGCAGTTTGTGAGTCTGTTAAATAGACAGGTGCACATAGCTCTAATGAAAATAAATGAGAATTGGGCATCCAGAATACTCGGTGATTCAAAGTCTCACCTTCCATTTCATGTTGTGATACTGCGTCCTTCACCAGGTATAAGATGTGCTGGTCTTGTGTGAGAAGGGGTTTTGTGGGAATTGCAGAGCTGTTGGCTAAACATGCCCTGAGGAGTCTGAAATACTGCTGGCTTCACAACAAACACAAGCTGTGCTGTGTGTGGGTGTTGTACAAAGGTCTCTTCCTTCAGAAAAGATGGCCCTGACTTGGTCAAAAATACTGTAGTTGCTGTAAGTCTGTTGAACATGTCGATGTACAATGGCATTGTGAGATCCCAACATGAAGCTGATGGTCTCTGGATCAGTAGTGTTGGCTTAGCAGTTGCTCTAGCTTAGTGTTTGCAGACATAGTGTGGGGAAGGAGTGGTTGGGACGAGTGCTCTAAGTACATGGGATGAGTTGCCTTTTCTCTGAGGGTATCCATCATAACTCACTTTCCATTGCTTTTGCCTTCTTGTGCAGTTTTTTGGCTGCCCATGAATGGTAATTTTTGTAGAGAAAAGATCCTGCTGACTGCAGCTGCTTTGTATTTCTGCTGAGACCTTGCCGGCGTTTATAGTCAGCATTTTTACTATGGTGAAATTAACGTTTTATTGCTGCTTAATGTACAGGAAGTAAATCCTGTGGCAGAGTTGCTTGTTGCTTGCCACTTCTCAAAATTATTTCTTTTTCTTCAGCTGTCGATGTCATTCCCTGTAGAGAATGGTGCATCTTCTCTGCTGCTGTAAGTGAGTTGTGAGACTCCCCACCCTGAGCCGTATTTCCTTCATATTTGTTTTGCAGCAAATGTTTTAGGTTGCCTGGCATCTTCCCCAGACCAATTAACATTAAAATCTGTCAAGAACAGTTCAAGCAAAAGAACCTAGCCTCTAACGTGTCAGACTACAGTGAGCAATGGCATTTTTGACAAAATTTAAGACAAGCATCTCTGCTGTTTAAATTATTATTCTATTTAGCTGAGATTTTCTTCTTCCACACTGTTTACTGTCTGTCTGGCAAATGTATTCCCTGAATACAGGCAATGCTCAAGTACAATCTCTATTCCAAACATTTTAGAGCTTATCATCTCCCCAATCAAATACCTGTCAGACCCAGAATCAAATTTCTAAAATCTCATTTTCCTCAGTCTCATGAACAGTAGAATTACTCCTCCATCACTGTAGGAAAAACAGGGAGGGCTGTTCCATGGTGAGGCGGGGGGTTTTATGCCTCTGCTTTCCTCTGTCTTTAATCATCAAGTTCAGCCATTCTCCACCGCTCAGGTGTGGTTATGGAAGCTGATGTCAGAAAGTCACTTACATGTTCCCCTGCTGTATTTTAATCTTGTTAAGCTGTAAAGTTAAGGAGAAATATTAATTCATATATTGAGGTAGCAATTGATTTTGCGGTAGCACCTCGAAAGTCTAGTTAAGGACAGTGTTACAAATATGTAAGAAAAGTGCAGTCTCTCTCCAAGGAAGGGTATCAAACTTTTCATCAGAGGAGGGCAAGAGATGAGCAAACTTGTTTCAAGTTCAGTAGGCCAAAGGAGGATCTGCAAGTGTGCCCTGGCAGCCATGAAACCTAACAGCATCCTGAGCTGTATTAGGTGGTATACCAGTGGACATGTTTAATTTCCCTTTTTCTCAGCACTCATCAGACCACACCTGGAATATTGTGTCAAGGTTTGGATACCACCTTCCTTCCCCTCCAGCCCAGTACACAAAATACATCATTAGACTGGAATGTATTCAGTGGAGAGCCACCGAAGCAGTTCAAGGGTGAAGCATGTGTCCTGTGAGGAGAAGCTGAGGGAATGGAACTTGTTCAGCCTGGAGAGGATATTTGAAAGTGGGTGTGATGGGTTTGCCCTTGGCTGGGGGACAAACCACACACCTGCTCACCCAATCCTGCCTTCCCCCCCCCCCCAGGATAGGGGAGAGAATTAAAGGAATAAAGGGAAAAAAGGACTCCTGGGTTGAGATAAGAACAATTTAATAACTCCAATAATAATATAATACTATATACAAATATACAAATGAGTGATGCACAGTGATACTNTAGTAACTGGGGCTGTGCTCCCTCCCAGCTTCTCCTGTTTGCAGACAGCCAGAGAAGCTGAAAGACCTTGTCAGCCACATAAACATCACCTTTTATCAGCTTTATTCTGAGCACAAATCCAAAACACAGCCTCTTGCTAGCTATTATGAAGAAAATTAACTCTGTCTTAGCTTAACCCAGGACAGCGGGTAAAACCTAATAGCAGCCTTCCAATACAGATGTGCGTAAATCGAGATAAGAGGCTCAGACTTACAGAGAAATACCCATTCACTGTGAAGATAATTAAACATTGGAAGAGGTTGCCTAGCAAGGTTGTGGAGTCTTTGTCTCTGAGGTTTTTGAGTCCTGCCTGGCAAAACCCTGATCAACATGGTCAGAATTCAGTGTTGACTCTGTTTTCTGCAGGTTGGAGTAGATGACCACCTGAGTCCTTTCCAATGTGATTTATAGAATGATTCTATGAACCAAGGAATATCTTGGGAAGTAGAATGTTTACTGTCAAGGATAATGGTTAATAGAAGATAGGACTACTTCCTTGTAGCTGATCAAGAAAAATATGTCAAATAGTTTTCAAGAGGCCACATTCCAGGTTTCTAAGAGGTTTGTCCCCCTGGCCACCAGAGTTATGCAGTGATTCAAAAGTACAGCAGTGATGAAGAAAGTACGGAAAATGGAAAAAAAATTATCAGAGTATAGGACAGCTTCCCTGTGAAGGGTGGTGAGTGGTTGGGATCTACAGCCTAGAGAAGGGATAGCTGTATGAGTTTAGTGTAAGATAAGTGCCACGGAGCATGGAGGCTATGAACTGGGAGATCTTACCTCTCTTCCACTACCAGGCAAATGTGGTCATCACATGAAGTAACCAAGAAACAGGATGAAAATATGAGATAACGTTTCTCCCCTAATGAAGGTAGTTGGGTGGAGCTGCTTGCTGCAGCTGTCAATTTACAAATAAATACATAAGTAATTCTCGTGTTAAAAAGAAATGAAAAAAAATAATGGGAGCAAAAAATAATCAATTGAGAGCTGTTAAACAGGATTCTACCATAGACTTGGGAAGAGTATATGAGAGAAAACACCTGGTTTTGACTAGTACTGAAGACAGGAGAGGACACTCTACCTGACTATTAGAGCTGTAGTGTCCTGGTTCAAGGATAAGTCTATTACATAAATGTGAATTGTATTAGCTTAGAATTTGACAAACTTGCAAATCTTAAAATCTCCTGCTGTCGCAGTCTTGACAACTGATGGATGATTAATCAATACTGATGATCTGAGAGCCTGCAATGATCATAAAGGCATGAAATCAAAAGGATGATTTTTACTGGAATAGGGCACAGAGGCAGTTACCACCTTGATGCTGGCTTTGTTGACGTTCAACAGTAGTTCAGCATTCCTTCTGTTTTATCATTGGATGTTTTCCACAGAATTTGCCTCCTGTTGGAAACTTATTTTTCTCTCGTTAAGAAAGAAAAAGTCCTTAGATGTCAGTAGGCGTACCATGTATATAGAGGTATTTAGCTCAGTAACTTTATGATACTTTGATGTAGTAAGATCAGAAGGAAACTTTATTTCAGACTGCCAAAAAGTGGACTACTTTATCCTTTGGATAAAGCATGAGTGAATGTCTTGCATACTAAGTATTCAGTATTTAATCACATTCAATAATATTAAAGACCCAGTCTCTCACTGGACAATCTGAGTAGGCAACTGAAGTCCAAATGCCAAGGAAGTGAGCTTTTTAAATTAGCAAACTTTTGTTTGATGTGGTTGGTGGCAGTATGTGATAGTCTGTAGGAAATATTCAGTACAGAATCAAGGGGATGTAATTTAACATAATGCACTTTGAACGCTGCAAGCAAGCAGAGGGTATGAGGGTATTGTAACAGATTTACTCACTGTAACTTTTTCTCAATGTGTGTGGGATTTTTAATCATCACAACATGTTTCAAGAACTGCAGATAGGGAACTGCTGTAACAGCTTATTTGTGTTTGAATAAATTTATATTAATAGGAAATATGTGATGACTGCCTGAGATGTAGAAGCACAATTCTAGAAATACTGATGAACTTCCAGAGCTTTATGCACTTTTTTCCACATCTGATTTGGTGTATATGAAATCTGCTCTGTGGGTACAGCATACAGCAGCCACCTTTTGGGAAGCATGTGGGTGGGATGCAGAGGACAGTGAAAGGGAAGTACAGACCTGATTACATCTGCCAGGATCATTTTTCATAAAATGAAAACTTGAAGTGGGGACTAGGATCCATAAAAGTTTTCTGAGTGAAGATAAGCTGTGTTTTGGCATGCTCTTTTTTGCTGTTTGAGACATGGTCCTCATCTTCCCTTCAGTGCTGAAACAAATGCAGTAGTTATCGTGTTATGCCTGTGGCTGAAAGTTGGTTGTCTCTCACATAGAATCACAGAATGGTTTGGGTTGGAAAGGACCTTAAAGATCATCGAGTTCCAACCCCCCTGCCATGGGCAGGGACACCTCCCACTAGATAGGTTGCTCAAAGCCTCATCCAGCCTGGCCTTGAAGGGCCATGCTGCACCTTTTGCATTGATCTGTATATGGAGAAGACAGAAAGTATGCATATATGCTTACTATTAATTGATGGCTTTACTTTATTTGTTGGTAGTCTTTGTCCAGGTAAATGCTTACAGACCATGTTACAGAAAGCTTGGAAGTCTTACCAAGATTGCTATCCCTAGAAAACATACTTAATCAAAATGATTTCCAAATTTCAGTATTGGCTTTGGCTGACAAGTAAATATAGAAGTTTTAAACTATCATCAAAGCTGTTGTTAGTCCAGTCTTTACATGGCATGACAAAAAGTGACATTAAATTGTACTTCAAGAAAAAAAAAAATAACACTTGAAAGAACAAGTGCCTATGCGTGTGTGCAGTAAAACCAAAGATGTGATGCAGTTAAGCGAATACGCTCCTTTGTTGAACTGTTTTTTGTCTTATATGCTTAATCGTCCATTTAAAAAAACATAAATCTAGTCAGTGTCAATGGATTATGTCTGGATCACAGAGGTTCATAACTAAACAAAATTTGATTTTTATGTATACTTAAGAGCATCTAAATGCAGTTATGCCATTGTGTTCACCTTATGCTTTTTGCTTGAAAACACTTGCAGTGAAACAAAGGACTGAATTGTATAAGGTACATTATACCAGCTTTTATTTAGAAAAAAAAAACGAAGAAATTTTTATAAACATGTTGTTTCCCAGAACTGTAAGCTCAGAAGTTTGTGTTCAGTTGTGAGTGATCAACTGGCAAGCACTCTACGCATTTCTAATTTTGGCATCCTTTATGCAACTGCATTGTATGGAAAATATGTTAAAGACTTTAGATGACTTCTGTTTCTGTATTGGAGGTCTCCATACCATATATAGTTTTCTGGTTTAGTGTCACTTTATGTGCACTAAATCATTCTTGGTGGCCCCTAACATCCGCATGTAATGACATGTGGTTCAACTTAGATTGTCATTGTTCTATTTGCATGATTGGAATTGCTTTTATTCAAACAAACAAACAAAAATGCCAACAGCACACACAGAAAAAAAAATCCCAAACATCAAAAATAAGATTGTAATAAATAGCCTGAAATGGTGTAATGGGAATTTGTAGGAATACTCTGAAACCATTTGGAGAAAGAAGATGAAGTATTCTGAACAGTGTCATCTTTTACATACAAAGTCTGTTCCTGTTGAATGATAAATGCTTGTTTTAAAATATTCCTGGGGAATAACGTGATAGTCTCACTGATGGAGTCAATGAGATGTTTAACAGACAGCTAATGTCAGGTGAAGATGTGCTTAGTGACTAATTCGTATGAACCAGTTCATATTATGTACATGTGCTAAACGGCAAAATAGCTACCCAACTCTTGAGTGTTGCTGGTACGTTAACAGGTTGATTTAGACAACAGGAGACATTTGAATGTGTCTGCCACTAAGATGTCTTCACTATAATTTATTAGTGAGGATCAAAAATGACATCACTATGTACAGGAAGATGACTTTTAACTGAAGCAAACATGGTTATGTGGTCAGTGTCTATTCAATTATGTTAAAGTTGCTCTAAATAACACAAGTGTCACTATAGAATTCAGGGAAAGGCATAATGAAGCAATTGCTTTTGGAAGATGTTAGTAAGTCAGTGTAATAATTCTGTATGTGCTAATTGTCAAAAATGAGACAAATTTCAGTAACATAGCCAAAGTCACTATTATGCTGGAAGATAATTTTGATTTTGGAAGATTGTGACTTTTTTTTTTTAAACACTGATTTCTGGAAAGGTGTCAATGAGAGAAGATAAATAGTAGGTACTGAGGCATTTGTTAAATACTTTTTGTTTTGCATTTAGAAATCAGTTGCTAAACGACTGAGAAAATCTTCTTGTGTTCAAAACTAATTTACCAGTTTACAAGGTGATTGCAATACTTGCGGCTGACTGGTTGTGCCCATTTTAGAGGGATCTAGGATTATAATTGTATGGTGCCGAGAACTGGTTCTCTGAGCCTTTGTGCAAGGCAAAGCAAAGATGAGATGTTTTAAAGCCCTTTGGTGTTGTGGGTTGGATTTCTGCAACATAATGGATATGTCAGTCACAAGGAGAGGAGGACCGTGTGTGCTACTCACATACCTCCAGCAGAACTTCTGCCATCTATTGGGTGTGTTATGTGGTGTTTCGGAAGAGGAACCCTAAGAGATTTGAAGATGAAGGTGGTGGGGCTTGAACATCCTTCCTAGGTCAGATTCTTTCACTTCTGTTGCCGCTTCAAATGCGGTTTGGGATCATCATAAGCTGAAAAAAAAAATTATTAAAATATTCAGTGCTAAACACAGTCATATCTCATTCTATAACTTTCTGACACTTCAAAGCCATGGACATGAGAATATTAATGGTTGATCTCATATGGAAGCTGCTGTCATATTAAGGCTTCAATTTATTTTTCAGCTTCCTCCTTGGTGTAAAATATGACTGTGAAAACAGTGGCTTCTAGAGGCTAGTGCAGAAACATAGTTAAAGGAATACTTCAAAACTGCACAATCCTCAACTTGTCGTAACAGGGGAAATAGGAATTAATCTATTTTTCTGTAACTCTTCCTGATCCTAACAGCTACTTTTCTGTTGCAGTGATGAGATACATCCTGGAAGACTAACCATTACTAAGCAGTGGCATCAGCACAGCTCTCTAGTTACACCTCACAAGAATTTTAGTTTCCACTATTGAGGAACAATATATATATATATTGTTACATTTATTAGTTCCCTTCACTTGCCTGTAGCTTGTATACAGTGAGTTTCCCTCTTCCTGTCTGTATTGGTGTTTTTTCTGACGTTTCTTTGTTGCCTACTCTGTTAAACCAAGTTTGAGGAATTGGTTTTATTAACTGAGCCATTAAAAAGAATCAGTGAGGTTGCTGGCATGAGAAGGACTTGCATGGACAGACCTTTAAGTAGTACTATAGAGAAAAATCTTGGACATACATATTCAGAACATAATTCACTTCTCCTTGTCTGCTTTCCCTCACTAAACATTTGCAAAATTCTTGTTCTTTTGTCAGCAATTATTTCTGTTCCAGAAGTCCTATGACTTCTTTCAGGTATTTTCTTATGTCTTGTGTTTTTATATATGTAACATATACTGCTTTGGGACTTGTGCCTTAATTAGAAAGTGATATTCTGAGCTGCCAGTTACCACACAGGTATGACAAAAAGTATGTTTTGGTTTAGTGGGGTTTTTTTCATCTGACAGATGAAATGGTGATACAATAAGCAGGGGAGAAAGATTGCATAGTTAGTGAAACAGCCGCTCCTTTCCAAGCAAACACCTAGTTTCAGGAATCCTTCAGTAATTACTGTTTGGTTTTTTGGTTTTTTTTTTTTTTGAGCTGATTCAGACTTTTCAGAGCCCAAGGAAAGCTGTACAATGACTTTGGAACTGTTGCTTTTCTTCTTCTAAAGCTTTTGAGGAGCCATTTGTTCTAGTAATACCAGTTTGTAAAACATTTAAAAAGTGTTTTCTCCACCTGGAAAAGAAAGCATTTGTCTTCAGAAGAATGGAAGAGCTTAAATTTCATAGCCGCAATGTGAATATATAATTAATATTTCCCTGTTGCCATTAGAATAGAAATTAAATGGTAAAACAAAGCATTTTCTTTGTGAAATATAATTGTAGAGAAAAAGCAGTGCTGCAGAAGTGGCATTTATGAGAAATTTCCATTTAATTTAGTAACATATTTCATGAACAAGAGGAATATTGCTAGTAAGGAGACACATGAGAAAAATAATCTCAAACTATTATGGAATCATAGAATCATAGAACAGTTTGGGTTGGAAGGGACCTTAAAGATCATCAAGTTCCAACCCCCCTGCCATGGGCAGGGACACCCTCCACTAGCCCAGGATGCTCAAAGCCTCATCCAGCCTGGCCCTGAACACCTCCAGGGACGGGGCATCCACAGCTTCTCTGGGCAACCTGTGCCAGTGCCTCACCACCCTCATAGTGAAAAATTTCTTCCTAATGTCTAGTCTAAATTTACCCTCTTTTAGTTTATACCCGTTACCCCTTGTCCTATCACTACGCCAATTACTTATCAAATATCTTAGTCCAATAAAATTGAATTTCCTGAATGTTTTGCTTTTTCTTCAATCTAAAGTAGGTTACATTTTTGAGAAAATGCAAATACTCATGTAGTGTTATTCTAACTGAAGGAGAATTTTTTTGGGGAAAAATACCCTAGGAGCATCCCATTCTTCTGTGTTCCTTGGTTTTGGGAAATATTATTCTCCAGAAGAAACATGCATTCAGAGACTGTCTGTGCTTTTTTTTTGTGAGACAGACCATTAGACTGGCTCTTGGCACATTTCTTCTGGCTGATGATATGTGCTTGAGGCGAGGGTAGGAATTGACACATGATAGGGAAAGAAATGGAGAGCTAAAGGGACAGCCACTTCAGTTTAGAATAATTTTCTTGTAAATGTTAGTTTTGCATATGGGACCAAGAAACTAATAGGTTGGTCTGGCATGAGAAGTCAACAGGTTGTACTTTTCTACATTTAGCTTTTCTGAGAACAGATATGTAACACTGAAATTGCTAAGCTTCATGGTGAATATATGATATAGAGTATGAGCTCCAGAGTTTTAGACAGATGTATTTACTTTCTCTATAAGAAAAATTAAGGGTTATCATCTTCTATATGAATACACCATTTTTATATGTATACTTACAGTTTATATTTCCTAATAGGGTATTATTGAAACTCTCATTACTGAGATAAAAATATACCATTTCTATCTTCTTTTGCTATTTTGTTTAAGTATGCACTTCTTTTCCTGTAATAAGGAAGAAAAAACTCTAACAACTGAAGCAAAATCTATTAACAGAGAGATTAAAGGTTCAGAACAGTCAATGGGCTCTGGGGCATGGTGCTGGAGTACCAGCACCTCGGTTCCGTTGTCCCTAACTGTGTGCCCTAAGGGAAGAGATCTGTTGAAGCAGTTTGAGCAGAATGAAGCTATAATATGCTGCAGAGCTCATTACCTTTTCTGCTTGCTTTAAATGGATAAATATCCTTTGTCTGTTTTTCAGTGGGATCAGGCTTTTTTTCCCCCTTGTTACTCTGTTTTGTGAAATATAAATTCTCTTATTTTTTTAAAGACTTCTCACTTCCTCCCTTCACTGTAGCATCCCCTGTAGTTATTGCCTCAGTGAATTTGGTAGTACCTTGTTACAGCTGGGATTAAGAAAGCGAAAGAGCTGGGGATGAAAAGAGAAGAACAAACTCCACTGAAGTTCGTAACTTTTTAAGGTCACCACAATATTTCCCACCATTTTTCATGCTTCTCCTTGTCCTCAAACCCATCGCCCTCCTGCATTAAATATATGAATGTATTATGGATGTCTGTTGCCAGAAATAAAAATACAAAGGAGCACTGCGAATGCAAATAAGTCCCTAAATTCTAGAGCTTGCCCTTTCTCCTGGGAGATTCAGCAGCATGGCTTTTTGTCTGTTGTCACTGTTGTGTGACATATCAGCAGTTGTCATTACTGATGCTGTTCTCTTCAACTCTTTTACCAAGAATGACATCAACAGAGAGGGCTGTCACTACTGCTCTCTCCTAGCAATTTATGGAGTGAGAGCAGCCTAGGGGACAGCTGACGCAAATATGTGTCTCCTGTAGCTGGTTTTGCAGCAATGGCATTAAGAGGGCTCCTAGATCCACACTGTAGTGATGGATTTATGTTAAAAAATGATAATTTGTATTTAGGGTGTCATCTTAAAATAAAGCAAGGAGGGTACCAATCTGCCTCAAGTTATGTCTAAGGAAAAGATTATTCATCGTTCCTTAAGGAAAAAATGTATTTAAATAAAATCTAAGCAGCTTGGCCTTCAGTTAGTTTCATTGTATGCAATCGTGTATGATTATCTTCCTGTTGTTTTCTTGTTCTCTCAGGCAGGCTTTTTAATCAGTTGCAACAGCAAAGGAAGATAAAGCTTGTGAATTAAATAGGGAGAAACAGTAGGTTTTAGACGGTGTCATTTAAGAGATTTGGGGGAGGGGAAGCAGTAGTGCAGTTTGCTCAACTTCGGTATGACTATTTCCTGTACTGTTTAAAATTGGTAGTACTTCTGCTGTTTCTTCTGAATTAAGTTTGTACTGTGAATAAAATCCTCCTTGTCCAAATGAACTTAATTTTATTATGTTGGTGTGATTACCAAAAGGGAGATCTCGGATGGAAAAATCTGAACTGGCAACCTGACTCACGCACGATGAACAAGATGTCGTGTCCTGCTCATTATCTGTGCTTGGGAATAAACTGGGCAGGGAGAAAGAAGGGGATTGAAGAGAAAAGAACTAGGGTTTAAACACCTGACCCATAATGAGAAGTCCATTGGCCATGTCTTGTTCCTTTTACCTCTTCTCTGTTCTGCTTCTTTTAGGAGAGAAAGTGGTCAGGTACCATCGGTGCCACTGCAAGCTTTCATATTCTTGGTGGAGTTTGTTCTCCAGCCCTTTGTGCTGCCTCTGTCTCTCCTGGGAATTGTCTTGATTATTTGAATTTCATGTAGAGGTGTTTGTGGTCTTTATTTTGAAAGTGCTTCAGGATTTAATTTGTCACCTCTTTCATAAGTTCCTACTTATAATATATTCTACAATACATACAAATTATTATCTTGGGAGGGTGAAGTTTCGTGTAGTGTACTCTCTGGCATTGGTATGATTTGGCTGAAGAGTGTTTATAGGTATTCATAGGTTAACATCTGTCTTTTTAGTGAGTTTGGAAGAACTCTGTTCTCAGAGTGGGCCTTCTGTCACAGGGAGTGAAAACGATGGATACATCTCCAGTTATAGATAATAAGAACTCAAAGTGTGTAGGATGACCATTTTCTAATGAGTTAAAACACACTAAAATTCAGATTTTTTTCTAAATTTCTGTGATAAGTGACTCGGTTTTTGGGGTGCTACTTGATGCTGTGCAAAATATTTCCCTTAACAAATACTAATTTTGAATTTGTCTATGTTGCTCCCGTATATAGAACTGGAAAAAAAGCCAAAGTAATGAATTTGTCTTTCATGGCTGAAAATTGAACTTGTCCTTCATGACACAATGATGTAAATTTACAGTGGTGTAAATTACCTGAGAATTGTGCATGTTTTGCAGACCAACCCTCTACCTCCACAATCAATCAGAAAAAAATCCTTTTACTAGAAAATGTTTTAAACTTCTCTTTATAGTTGTTTTTGGACTAGTATTCAGGAGACCAAGCAAGACTTTGAATGTTAATATTGGCTACTCTTGTTTTCTGTTTATAGTTACGGCCCGAGTAGTTTAAGTGTGCGTGCATGAACAAGTTGAATAAGCAGAGATAAATTTAACTTACTTTAGTGGTATTGTTTCATGATGGATACATACATTGTGTATAAAATAACATAGTTGTATTAATTAAACAGTTAAGAGTAAAAGGAAATTATTAGTTCCTACAGAGAAGGGTCAGTTTGTTGCTACTAAGTCAATATGTGATGCAAAGGTCAAAAATACTGTTTCTGCATGTGGGAGGTCTGATAGAGATTAAAAACTACTTATGTAGCAGACTGATACACTTGTGTTACTGTTTCCTACAGTATAGGAAGGAATTACTCCTCCTAAGCTAACATGCAGTTTACTTGACCTCTGGGATTTTTCAGTTCTGTAAAGTGAACTCCAAAGAACGGCAGATACTGTACTCTGCATAAAAACAGAGGTAAAAGTGGTTCCTGAAAGCTGATTTTCAATATGTTCTTAGTATTTGGTGTTCGTTTCACTATTCATTTGTTCAGAATATAAAAAGTCATGTTAAAGAAGTTAGGTTGTTTATCCACAGCAGGCAAGCACATACATTTTCAGCGCAGTGAATGGATGAAAGCATCTATACTGTTTGCACTTGCTGCACTCCTGTATTACACTGGGCTGCGTCAATGCAGTGTGCATCCCTTCTTTCCCTGGTAAAGTTCTGTTGGGCAGCATCCTGGGATCAGTGCTTGTGCTAGCCGAGGGTGGAAAAATGGGTTGTTTTTTCTGGGCAACAAGCAGAGAGGGGGGACAAAGGGAGACTGATGCAACTGTGCCAGTTACTCTGCCGCTGTGAAGGGAGCGCGGGAAAAGGGAGCACTGTTGAGAAAGTATAGGGCTGTGTGTTCTTCATGAATACAGAAAGCAGAAGCTAAGCCATTGTGGTCAAAAGTGTGCGGTGTTGCACTGATCTTCATGTAGTTTGTGAGTCAAAGAAGCACGCTTTCCATGTGAAGCCAAGAATTTCTTTTTAGTCTTATTGAATTCTAATCAAGAAGTGTCATTTTTATTGGACTAATAATAACAGGTTATCTTGGACTCAGAAAACTTAATTAACTATATGCTTAAAGTTGTTGTCCTTGCATTGATCCGTTTTGTGTCTTGCTCGACATCTGCGAAGGTCCTGAGTTCAGTGGCTTTAGTTTTGCTGGAGAATAGTGCGGTATGGGAGTGTTGGCATCCTCGGCTCTTCTCTAGGGGTGGTGTGATACAGCTTGCATGAGGGGGAAACTTCCCCTGTGGTCTCGGGTTTGTTTGGGGCTGGTTTCATATATTTGCAGTCTGTTCAGCCGCTCTTTCTTTTTCCAATGGCTCACAGGGTAATTGCACAAGGACTGCTTATTTCACTTAGACGTTTTTCACAATGTGGTTAAAGCGTATCATGGCAGAGTCAGCATTAAGCTGCAGCGGAGGAAGCTCCTGTTAAGCTGTAGAAAATAGGTCATTGCAGAGTTAGTGTCCAGCTATGGGAAATAACCCTCCTGACCCTTATCAATATTTGCAGTTACAGCTAAAGCAAACCTGTGGCCATTTAAAGCATTCCCCAGTGAAGCCCTGGGGCCTGAGTTGTGAAGCTGCCCATGGGCTGCTGATTCCCGTTGCTGGGGCTGCAGCTGTAAGGAGGAAGGGCACGGCGGCACAGGCACCAGCACCCTGCCAGCTGAGGAGGAGGAGGTGCTCAGGGTGAGGATGCCGAAGGCAGGTGCAAAGAAAATGGGACCTCATAACGGTGATGAATAGTCTATCAGAAGATGTCACCTATTACTCTATATGTGGGCTTGCCAGGTAGTAGCAGTTCAAAAGGTCACATTTTTTTGCCTTAAGCTTATGAACCAACCAACCAAGCCAAGTTGGGCTCACAAAAGAAAATCAGAGGTTGAAGCACGTGTTGCCATTTTGGGCATTTTAAATCTTTGATTGCGCTTTAAGCCTTTAAATTTAAAATTCCATTGATTTTCATTAGAAGGCTTTGTAATCTATTTCAGAATTGCTCTCTTAAAAAAAATAGATAAATGAAATCTATGTTGTTCAGGAGTTGTACCGATTTCCTATTTTGGCCTCTTTCCAGTCTTATAAATTGGGACTTAATCAGGGCTACTGAACTGAAATGGGTTGTTACTCTCTATAAAATCTATTAATAAGATCTTTTGCTTAAATAAGTCTTTAATTACAGCTCTGTACAAATGTGATAGAAGAAAAATCTTGTGTTTTTCTTAGTGCTATGACTTAATATTGACTAATATTTCTTCTCTGAGATAAATATATGAAGAACTTTATTTATTCTAAGTTTTTTAAAGGAAGCAGAACCAAATATGGATCTAAACTTATTTTTCCTAAGCAAATGTAGTTCAGGCATTAACAAAGTTTTCTTTCAAATATCTGTCAGCCTGACCTTGTGTAGCAAACTTGATTCAGCAGTTTAGAGCTCTAAATTGTTAAAATAATCTACTTTAATAAATTCTCAAGCCTGTGAAACCCCTGTTAAACCTTCTACTCCCCTCTCCCCAACTCCACTCTGTTACTTGGTGAAAAAAATGTCTGTCCAGGTGAAGTATGAAAATGAGACTGTGTGCTTAATCAAACATGTCGCAATTAAAGGTTACTCTAAGTAAACTGTGTTGATTTTCCTCCCCCCCATAATATTATAGTCATCCGTCTTTCAGTCTCCATACCTCCTTGAAATAACTGAAACAATTTTTGCCTGGTAGTTCTTATATAAGCTGTCTTTTAAAAGACTGCATAAGTCTCTGTATCAGCTATACTCTGTTCATTTTCAGATTTTATTTGGAAAGTGATCAGGTGAAAACATTTCCCCTCTCCCTTTCAACAAGCCTGTGAAAATGAGAGATTGAGGGGTGTCACAGCATGTTCCTGCAGAGCTGCCTGATACAGGGGTGTTTCTCTGGCTGATTAACGTAAGCACTGCTCAATGTTTTATAATCGCTAATCCTTGTATAATGTGGTGGTTGTGCTGCTATTGCTCCTAGCCCTCTTGTTTCTTAACTTCAGAATTTTCAGGTAACTGACCATGTTATCTCTTTGCAAGGGTCATCTTTCTTTACTGTAAGCCCTGGGTGCATTCTAGGGGCTCTTGAGCTTACAAATAGTGATCAGTCTGGACTACCAATTCCAGGCTTGAGACCTGTAAAGTGGTGTTGCCATTTTTAATCCATTTGAGCAGCCTTTACAAATCCTTTCAGATTCTGAGGTGGGCACATAGTTGATGTGACATTTCTCAAGGAACTGCAGTGTTTTATTGACAACAACCCATTTCTTCTGTAAATGTGTCACTTCCTGAGCACAGCAGTGAGATGACTTGCAGTGGTAGTTTTTTGTCTGTGAGCTGGGATACATCTCGAGACATCACAGGCAGTCTATGTTGACACTTAGAGTTTGAAAGTAGAGAAGTAGATCACTTAAGCCTATGCCAATAGTTAGCTAGGCTACCAATAAACTGTACCAGCCAACAGCAAGATCTCCTGAGGCTTCCTTATTTGAATAAGTGATGCTCCAGGCATGTGTTGCAGCCTCTGTGGAGTTATTAGTCATGAGTGACCAATGCAAGCTCAGGCCGTGGCTTCTATGTATTCGAAAGATCCACATGCAGTTGAAGCCTAAATACAAAAATCCCTGCGTGGAGTTTGGCTTGCTTCAGCTGTGTGTTTGGACTTAGGCAACAGGTTTGACAACCAGTGCCTAGGTAACTTTTCCCGTGAACTTTTACAGTTATTAAAGTGTAAAAGCTCAAATATGTTACAGCAGACATTTTGGACATATGACGCATGGATTTCCAACCTATTTTCTGACTGAGAAAACAGCTGGACTTTCTTCTTTGGAAGTAACTCAAGCATTATTAAGATGCTGAACATAATTAGCTGCCATCCCAGATTGCTTTATCATTCTGACATGAAAGTACTGCTCTTTGAAAGGAAGATATAGGATCTTTACTTAATTTGTTCACCATTTAACCACAAATTAGCCAATGAAGTTGTAAATGAATAACTTTCAAGTTTATATTCCAAATTAGACTTACCTAAGGAGTATTTACATTACTTTAAGCAAGTCGAATAATTACTGTAGTTAACTAGCACTCAACAGATTTTCAGTTTAGATATATCTTTCTTTTGAAACAAACAGAAAAGGCAGAGTGAGAAAACCTTAAATATTCATTAAATCTCAAAATTAAAATGGCAAGATCTTATTTGAAATCTTCATTTTTTTTTTTTTTTAATATCTACTACCCACCCCCAGAGTATGTAAAAATGGCCTGACATAGCAATTGGACAAAATCAAGTGCATTTTCCCCTCTTTGCCAAGATTCTTGAAAAACCAAGATTACCCTAATGCTTCGAAGGCAGTCTGCCTCCTCACAGTGAGTTTGTTCTAATACCACACGTTTGCAAAGCTTGTGAACATCAAGAAAAAAAAAATCTTGCTGTATCTTAGGAGTTTTTTTGACTGTGTATATGAGTTTAGGTATGGAACATGTATTTGCAACCAGTCACTTAATCAAGAGAAGGAAAAAATAAGGAGCAGTAACACAAGGCTAGAAATAATATTTTTCAGATGTTAAAACCCAGAACTGATTGAGGTAATGGCTACTGGGGGTAGACAGAGGGGTTGGGGCTTAAATATTTCAATTAAATTTTAAAAAACCCCAAAACCCAAACTAAAAGACTCCACAAAAGAACCAACAAAATCAGTTAGAACCTTATACTTGTTATCAGAATGACTCATTTAAATGTCTTTAAAATATGGTATTTTAAGAAACTGAGTCTTTGCCTACTTTGCATGTGCCTTTTGTTATGCATAAACTTTCACTTGATAGGTTAGTCTTGTGTGAATCCTTTTTTTTTCCAGCTTGTTACCCTGTAGTGTCAGAAACTCCTTAAGATTCTGAAACGTAACTGAATATAAAAATTATATAAAAATATAAAAAGTGATAGTGCATATTCCTAAATTATTATTGTTATTGGTACAGCCTACTTTTCAGCCTACTTTTTAATCTTCCTTTCCTTTCTTCTCCTGCCCTCTTCCATCACGCCCCAAGCGTGAGGGTTATCCACCATCAAGTAGAAGATTTCTGCTATGTGAGAACAGATTGTCTCTGCTGTATGCAGAATTCATTTAAATGAGACACTATTAAAACAAAAAGCAAACATGAATTTCAAAGTGTAGTGCCCTGATGTTATGAGAAAGAAAAGAGAGAGAAGAGAAGGCAGGGGAAAATGTATTCCTGGCACAGAAGATATTATCAATTTAATTATTTATTAATTTATTTTTATGTAGAGTAGAAATAGTGATTTTATTTTTGACATGAGAGAAACTCAAAATATTTCAACATTTTTGAAAAACACTACTAAGTTTGAGTGGATTTATCAGAAGACAGAACTTAGCCTTGGGCATGACCTTCCTTTCAGTGGGAGCTCATTGAAATTAGTAGTTCTTACTGACCTTACTTAAGACTTCTCAGCTGGTAGATGGATTGCTTTGCATGTTTCTGTTGCAAGGGTCAGCATGCTAGCTGTACTGAAATGGCTTTTACAGAGAGATATTGAACAAGATGTGTATACCGCTACCTTTAGAAGAAGATGGTTCTTTTTAGTGTAGAGTTTCTAAGGGGCTCGAGTATAACCATTAACACATTCTTAAGGCCTACATTGTGACTTCTGAGCTAAAAAGACTCCTAGGGATATGCCTAAACTGAAGAAGCTTTGTTGTGTGGTTGGACCAGGGGAACATTGCTGGCAAATCTACCGTAGACTGAAATTTCATTTTATACTGCTATGTGG
This sequence comes from Syrrhaptes paradoxus, assembly GCA_013400615.1. NCBI lineage: Eukaryota > Metazoa > Chordata > Aves > Pterocliformes > Pteroclidae > Syrrhaptes > Syrrhaptes paradoxus. The sequence goes on from VZTO01011776.1 coordinate 50,191, forward strand.
AATAAGTTATGCTGGCAAATGGGCAACTCGGCCTGCATAACTGCTTCTGCAGTGGGGCGAGTTTGTTGTTTTGTTTCTGTCAGCTGTGGATATAACTGTGGTGGCAAGAGCCATTAGTATGAACATGCTGTGATTTGATTTAGGAACTGCCTACATATATCACAGTAGCAGAATAGGATTTGGTTTGGTGTAAAGAACTAAATGCATATGGTCTACTGCTATGATGTATATCCAGCAAGATATTCAACTGGGATTATCATGGAAGCTGATGGAAGAACGTTGACCTATTGTCGTGGGTTAAGTAGAAGGGAGTTAATTTTTTTTTTTTCCTTCTCTTCATAAATAGCTAGCAAGAAGCTATGTTTTGGATTCCTGCTCAGGAGAAGCTGATAAAGACCCGATGTTTTGTTCTGTTGCCAAGGTCAGCAGACAAACAAAGAGACACAGTCCAGCTGCTAGCCTGGGATTTGCTCTTAGGTGAAGATTGAAACCAGACTGACCAATTATNTGGCCCGGGACGCTTGGACTGTTATCTCCGTTCCGTGAGTGTCTCCGGGAGCGGTGCACCCCCTCCCGCCCCGTTTGGGGGAATCGTGAGTGCAGTTTCTGGGGATTGTTAGCCGGCACCAGGCTGAGCTTTTGGTCATCAGGTAGGGGGGGCAGTGTAATCGTATATCACTCATTCTCTCCCTCCTCCAGGGTCGTTGGCCAGGAGTGGGCTGGGCCTTTGGTCATCCAGTGGAGGATGTGTATCACATTGTATATTTGTATATAGTATTATTTTCAATATTATTGTAGTTTAGTTATTAAGTTGTCCTTATCTCAACCCACGAGTCCTTTTTGTCATTTACCTCTTTAATTCTCTCCCCCATCATTGGGTGGGCCTGGGACTGTGTGAGCGGGTGTGTGTGGTTTGGCCCTCAGCCAAGGGCCAGCCCGCCACACCTATCCATGCATGCTTTCACAGAGACCTCATTTGAGCAATTTGAATTTTGTTTACCCACAAAGAATAATAAAAATGGCTACATTTTCCATATTACAGTTTGACGACTGGACTCTGTTCCTTGAATAGCAGCAGTGATGTCAGATACTCTACTGTCAAATTTCAAATGTTTTGGTGGATCAGTACTGACGTGGGGACCACCTCTAAAAAGTTATGTAAGACAGTGCATGTAAGATGAGGAAAATGGATTCTCTTCCACCACCACCCAGAGGATAACTCCAAGTTATCTGCAGAAAGTTTATTAAAGAGATAAAGAAAGCTTATGAGTGTGGAATTTAATGATGAAGACATTATTTTGAAGTGTTGATAATCTGAAATCATAAATTACTTTGCACTGATACTGCCTTTAAATAGGAAAAGTTATATAACATTTGACAGAAGGGGTATTTAATCCTAAATTAGCTTTTTATAGAGCTATTGAATTGCTGAATAGCACTGACATGGAAAAATATGAATTCTTCTATAATGGATAAGACGCAAGAGGAATGAAACGGTGGGAGCTTGAAAGGGGAAGGTGAAGGTCAAGACTGAGGGTTTGAACTAGGGAGGAAGATTAAGAAGCAGTTGTCTGAGAAGCTGTCTGTGGGTGTTGTTGAATCCCGTTCAGTCACCATGTACTCAGGAGTTACTTCTGCCACCTCACGGGAGGAGAGGGAAGGCTGGCTGTCACTTGGCCTCAGCACGAGTGCCTCCAAGGTTTAGAACTCCTGAAGGATGAGAAGGAGCAACATGAAAACGACAGTGTTGTTTTGTTACTTGTCTTGTATTGCAGACCTCTTCAGTCTTTGGCTCAGTTTAGAGCGACCTTGCAGCTGCTGCCGCTTATGTGGCGGCGACAGGTCCTTGATAGTTTTGCAATTGCAGAGCTGCTCGAGTGTGGCATACTTATCTCTTCTGGTGGCAGGAGCAGTTAGAATGGAGACTATTTTTTTAGGATCTCTGACAGTATACTTTGTCCTTATGTACGAAGAAATGAGTATGACTAAGTATGCAATTAGAAAGTAAATAAACTTCCTGAAAGCTGTGTGGGAGTCTATACAATTTAAAATACATAGTTCAGTAGAATGGGGAAAATGATATATACAAGAAGTTTATCTTCTCATCTTCTTTTGTATAACTATGATCAGATTTTTCTTTGTCTTCAGGTTTGGTTAAGAAATGCAATGTGGGATTTTTCACTGGATTTTATGTTTATAAATTTTTCTTGGAATATGTCATGATGAATTATACTTCGTTGAAAAATATGATTCTGTCTTATCTGTGCTACAGTCTTAATGTATAAATAACATAGTCCCACTGAAACTAGTGCAGGTTTGCTCTGTAGCAGAGAAGTAAGTCTTGTATCAGCCCCTGGGCTCCAACAGCTTAATGAAACCTGTCTACTGGAGTCAGACCTGTAAACAAGGGTGCTGTCGGTGTTTGATTCTCTCCACCACTCCCCAACTGTTAAAGAAATTAGCCTCAGGCATTGAGTAACTTTTTAACCTGAAAAGTGAACATCTTTTCGAAAGAGCTGTGCTTTGGTGGATTTCCACTGCAGGGGCAAGATAGCTATCACGTCCCATCTGGTTATCGGTGCTGATTCTCCTTGAGGTCGAGTGATGCCACACAAAATGTGATCACCTTACACTTCCTAACAAGGGTTACTTGAGGTCTGAGTCACTTTAGCTCCAGAGGCAATTTTTGAACGTTTACCCTCAGAATTCTGTTTCCCTCAAGGTAAGCGTAATACAGTCCTTTCCTTTCAGTATCCCACCTTGTTATGTTATTTTTTTCATCCTTTTTTGAACGTACACATTTCTAGGGTATCTGATGTGATCAGCACTGACAGCCAGGCTGACAACAGTTTAAGGAGATGGGGATGGCTGTAAAGGAAAATGGGAAGCAGAACAATGATGGTGGGGCAGAGCTTGCTGTAAATGTTGGAATGGGGTTGTCTTTATTTTAGGGGGGTCAGGAGGGTAGGAGAATTTTAGCAGGTTACAGCTGTAATTTTCCTGATCCTGTTGAAGACAGACTAAGCCATGTTGAGCACTATATTGAAACATTAGTGTTTTAGAGTTTTTAATTGTCAATATAACAACTGTAGTGTTTGGTAGACTCCTGACGGATGAAGTCTGTACCTGACTGTCTGTACCTGTCTGTCTACCTGATGACACAAGACTGTGGAGCAGTGAGCTTTCAGATGAGTTTTTTGGATTTTATACTAGCATAAGAATTTGTTTACTCATATCAGTTTATAATATCTGAGGTGTGTCAGGGGAAGTTCAGATGGGCTATGAGTGAAAGGTGGGTGACGAGCGAGTTGAGAGTTTGTGGGTGAGAATTAGGGGACAGGCTGGCATGGGNACATCAAGCATGTTGGAGTTCAGGGAGGGTCTGGACGACTCTCTCAGTCATATGCTTTAGTTTTAGGTGGTTCTGCAAGGAGCAGGGTGTTGGACTCGATCTTTATGAGTCCTTTCCAACTCAAGATATTCTATGATTCTATAATTTGTATCAGCCAAAAAAAATGTATTGCAAACACAGGTAGACATTTACACATTAGGCTATTCTACTGAGTTTCCAGTCCTGTACATTTAAACATATTCAAATTAAGCTGGGTGGACATGAGCTTGGAAAGGGTAGTTAATTATCTTTGCTTGTATGTCATTGCTACTCTCTAATTGATGAAGGTGAAGTATATAGAGTGTATTATTTCTATGAAGAAATCTTAACATCTGTGAAGATGTGAGGATTAGCTTTTACCAATTACATTGCAACTTCCAACTTAGTTTGGCCTAATTTTTACACACAATTAATATTTCACTAGATATACTGAATGTGAAACTTTTCAGCTTCTTCACTTAAAGGTTAAAAAAACCAAAAGCCATACTTATGGCCTAGGTAAAGATGTTCCAGATTATTGAAAATGTTCTGAGTTGGCTAAGGACCATATCCTCCTTTCAAATGCTCAGTATCAGAGAAGATGAGTGAGAGGTTCCTGGCAACTTCAGTTTTTCTCTGTGCAGTCAAGTAGCTCGTTATCTCTTAGTGCAACATTCAGTAGATAAAAGCATTTACAAATGAGAGCTTTTGTAAAGAAAATAGGTAGCAGAGATGCGAAGGGAGAAGTGCTGAAATGGAAATAGCTCTTGTTGCTGTAATGGGCTGGATATTAAGTTCTCTGTTGATTACAAACATCTGAAAGGGTTGGACAATGTGTGTTTACTACATGACTAATACACCAAACAATAAATGGCTTTTTTCAGAAACATGATGGAAAAAGTAGGCAGCAGTTTGACAACTAAGAAAATGTTAGCAGCAATGAGAATAAGAGCACCGGTGCTAAATAGCAATCCCTCTTTATTTAGGCACATACTATCTGCCACTGCCTTGCTGGGGAAAACCATAGTGAGATAACACTACCCTATGCTAGTAGGCATTCTCAGTCTTTTCTTGCTAGTAGCCTCTTCTGATGTCAGTTTCAGAAAACTGAAGTCAGTTAATAGAATAAGAAGACCTTTGAATTTTGTTCTACTAAAGATCTTAGTTGGTAAGCTGAAGTGGTCCATGATGGACTTTTTCTTTCAAATTCAGTCTTTGTCCATTTAAAAATTACCAATATTAGTCTTATAGAAAACCCCCAGCCTACCAGGACCATATACAGTATCATATCTGTACAAAACCGCTTGAAAGAATTGAGAAAGGAAGGATGAAGTCCATCTTGTTTGCCTCAGATGGTGAGAAATCCAGTTGGACTGTATCCTGCTCTGCCAACAAAAGTAGTTTGACTAAATTGAAGAGGGTCGTAAAACGTGAGGAATGTGACAGATTGATGAGTAGGTTGAAAATGTTTATTCTGTAGAATATGGAGGCTTGGGCATGAAGACCATCATCAATCTGTAAAGCAAATGAGATAACTTGAGAAAAATGTGAGCTGAATGCAGCATAATTTAGTCATAAGAAGTAATTTATGAAGGGTTCTCATTTTTTTTTCCACAAAATCATTATGTTGGTGTTGGGTTGAATAAATGACTTTCATATCGTGTTGTCAAAGATAGTTGTTGTAACCATTCACTACAAAAATGTGGCTCCTCTGTCCTCATTGTTTCTTATCACTGCCTGAGTATTATTTCAGGATATGGCAAGTGATATTTTCTCTGGAAATTTATCTGTTGTGAGTTTTCTCTGGGAGAGACAGAAACAGGAGATAAGGACTAGGGGCAAGGTGGGATGGTGGGGAAGAGGGGTCAGCTATAAACAAGTGAGAAAAATTTTGCAGAACCAGATGTGATAACCCTTAATGATTATGTTGTTGTTGTTGTTGTAGTTTGCTGGACTCTGTTCTGTGGGGATATGCCAGAGTTTCAAAAGGAGACTAACCTTCTTATTGTTAATATCAGTAATTTTATACAAGCCCAGATCACAATTTTAGCAGTCCTGTGTACCTGTGGAATGTACCCTTCCTCTTGCCTATGGAGAAAAAATGAAACAAACCCCTCAGCGTTACCTGTTCATGTAGTGAGTAGGCATGTTGCATCAGTGGGCTTTTATGGGAGACATGGCTATATTATTTGTAGCTACTCAAACATTTATCTAAATTGGCTCTATCAGCTAACTGCAAGAAGCTATTACTAACTGACTGCATTTAATGCAGTGTCACCTGAAGTTGTCTATATTATCTAAATTTAAGCATAAGCTAAATGACTTAACATAGCCCAAGAGCAACTTCAGTGTGGTTTTTTTCTGCTCTGCTTAACAATTAAAGAGTACATCTCTCAAGATTAGCCAGGTGCAATATGCTGCTACTCACTTTTCTGTGTAGCATCAGGTATTGGCCAGTGCTGGAGGCTGCATGCCAGATTTCACAGAGCAGCAATGTGATCTGCTGTGACAAATCCTGAAAGTTCTTTTGGGGAAGTAGAAAGCTGCTCTACTTTGAACACTGGTACTTTCTCCACTGATTGTGTTTGTGGGTTTAGTGGCATGTCTGTTTTTCTATATCCTGCTTCATAGTAGGACAGTTCCCTCTCCAACTATTGGTCTAGAAAGATTCTTACAGTTTTATGTTACCCTCCACATCAGCATGAATGCAGTTAGAAGGATGTAAGCACTTAGAACAAAAGCAGCAAGAGCAAGTAGAAACTGAGATACAACCCAATGGGGAATGCATAGGCAGGGCTACCAAGTTTGCATGCCTACAGGCAGCCCATTTATTAGGTGAAAATGAAGCAGGACTTGCTGAACTGTAACAGAAGCTGCGAAGTTAAGCAAGTAACATGAACGTAAGCTCTGTTTCACCACTCCACAGTTATTGCCTGAAAACTGCTCCAGTTAACTCATATCGTATTTTGAAAAGGCTGTTGTGTGACATGACAAATCTCTCTCGGCTACGTAACACGCAAGTGGGAAAGGCAGCCCCCGGCACCAGAACATGCTGAGGGGCACCCAGCTGGAAAGCAGCTTTGCAGAAAAAAGACCTAACCTGGGGTTCTGGTGGACACCAAGTTGAATATGAGCCAGCAATGTGCCTACAATGCAAAAGTAGCAAGTGGTATGCTGGGCTGCATTAGGAGGTGTGTTACCAGCAGTGGGGAACTAGGAGGTGTGTTGGACCAGGTGATCTCCAGAGGTCCCTGCCGACCTCAACCATTCTGTCATTTTGTGTCCCTGCTAATCATACTTTTGAGTAGCTAAAAGTTCACCAGGGTTTTCTTGAGAAGAGCTGACTGGATTACTGGCACAACTACTTCTTAAAATCTGTAATTTCTGAACTTTACTATGGTAATAAATACAATAAAATTATCACATCATAGTACAGAATAAAACTGTTTTCTATTGCAGCATTGCGATGATGGAACAAAAACACAATTTCCTTTATGAAAAGGAGGGACCAGACCAAACATACCAAGAGCAAAGGGGCCAAGTTGTTGCAATATCAGTCGAATCAATAATGAATAACAAAAGGGAAAGAAGAGGATGTTAGACAATGCAATGTTGAAGTCTCTCTAGCTCCTAAAAAAGGAATAGGGACTCAGTTTTCAGAAGGATGACTTTTCACATCTTTCCTTATGACTTTTTTCAGGACAATGCTTCAATGTTTTCAGAACTGTCATTGAAAGAGGGAGCAAAGGATATTAAAAGAATTGGGGATGAGGATGATGGAGATAATTTCATTCTTTATTTTATATAATGTAATTTCAAGGAACTTGGAAGCATAAAGGCTTGGAGGATAATTGCAAATGACGGGAATTAATCTGTATTAAAGATAAAACTTTCCAGACTTTGCTTTTTATGTGAGATTCAAATTTGAAGTGTAGGTTGCTGATATTGCGAACATGATCATGTACAATTTTCTTCCCTTCTTATTTCTTCTCCTGTTGTACTGTGGACTTAGTTTCAAAACTTTACTCCCCATCCCCATTGCTGACAGATTCCAATTAAAATGAATGCTAAATCAGATACCTCCTAATGAGGGCAAAACAATTGTTTGTGATAGTGGGATGAATACTATTCATGCTTAGTCTAGTATTAATTCAAGGGATGATGTTCTCAAATATTAATAGGAAAAGAGGTGGATTTTTTTCCTTCTCCCCTACTTCACTCCTCAGCTGAAACCAATTATGTTTTCAACTCCAAAAAAGACAGAAGAATTTTAAATTAGAAAAATTATTCATTCTTAATTGTTACAAGTACATACACATAGGCGCTGGATACATATTTTACGGATTATCTGTGGTTTCACTGTGTCAGCACCATAATGATCTATAAAACAAGGCAGTCTTTATTCCAAATAGTGGGTGTCTGGGTTTTTTGTTTTCTTTTCTAAGACTAGATGCACTAAATGTGAAAAATGAATCTGTAACATTAGCAGTGAAAGGATGATACAGAGTGCAATAAGCATCGGAACAAGGTGTTTGGAACTTTGTTTTCCTTACCTGAGACTTAACACAATATGAAAACCTCATAGCTGTAATTAGCTGGCATTTACAGGGGGGGAAAAAATGCAAAGATTGTCAACAGAAAATAAATGATGTCAGGGTTCACCCAGCAGAGAGTCTGGGTTGAAATAAAGGGTTGGGGAAGAGGAGCTGGCAAACCTGATTTTTTCATGTTATTGCAGCCCTCCTAGAATGAGATCTTTGGAGAAGCATGTGGGATGTTGGGGATTCTTGTTTATCTTTCTACATGTTGAATAGTTTATGAAAGACCCCAGCTGACTTGTGTGATGGTTTCAGCCATCTACCTGTGCTCTGAAAGAATCTCAGAAGTTAATTGGTCATGGGGATGACCTAGGATTTTTCCACATATTGCTTAAAAATAAGGAACAGGCTAAACCACAGATATCTTGATGTGGATGTGTTCTGTTCTAAATGTTCAGAATTGCCTGTGACTCAACAGGTGCAAGACAAATATAATGATTTGTACTTTAGGGAGTTCTTGGGATGTTGCCTGGCACCTTCATTTGTTCTTTCAGAGTAGATCACTTTAATTTCTCAGAAGAACTAAAATATGAATTGTATTATTATTCAAAGGGTGCATTCTAAATCAGTGAATATCTGAAACACCTGCGCTGAGTCAGGAATCCCTGCTTAAAAAAGACCCAATACTGGTTGCACAAATTTCCTTCTGTTTGATGATAGAATATAATGCTTTTCCATAATCTACTTTCTCTGGTGCAGAAATTATTTTAATGTGTGTTTGCATGGGTGAATAATCTCGGAATACTTGTTCTTTGGGTAATTGATTGTTCTGTTCATTGAAATGGTAGGTAAGGATGAAACAAGTACAGATTTAGCTATATGTTTGTTTAAATAAACCCCCCCAAAAAACCAAACAAGCGCAAAAGCAGCAACAAGAAAATCCCTGAACGAAAAACCTCCAAAAAGCCTACATTTCAGCCTCTCATTTATGCTTAATCTCATCTAGTCAGCAGTTCAGATCTCCTCCAAGGCTGTGCCTTCATGAGATTGCACAGCATATTGCATATGTAGAGATAGAATCAAATAGACTTAAATGTAATCATTTAACTTTATTTTCTCTTGTTGATTTTTTTAAGGCTATGTAAAATGATATTTTCAGTTTTATTGATAATACACAACCAAAATAATCTGAAATATTAGAATTATAATACTAATGCTCACTACAAAAGAGGGAACTTTGTTTCTATGTTTTTTATTATTTGATATGTCTTAGGGGAAAAATAACTTGAGTAATAGTGTCATTCTTTACTAAAATGTGTTTATTTTGCCCAAGAATTGTGAATCCTGCTCAAGAAGAGTTGGATGTTTACGTTCTAATTCCTCCAAGGGCACTGCAGACACGCAAATTCTTCTAGCTTTAGGCATAACCGTGCTTGCGTTATGCTCATTTTGGGTTTTTCCCGGAATGCAAATTGTTCCACAAGTCTGGAAATGAAGCAGAAAGTCTGGGATATTCTGTAGCATAGGTTTTTTTTTTTTCTTATTTATTTTTTGTTAACTCCCCTTCTTTTTTTGAAGTGCAGCAATAGAATAAGAAAACTGGAAAACTCTGTTGTGGGAGATAAGTTTCAGGAAACAGGGAGTTCAACCCAGTCATGTAGTTGTCTCTCCCTGAAACATCCAGAAAAATTCTGATTTAGACATTATTATAGCTTTAAAGCAGGATTTCCACTGGTGAACAAACATCCTTCTCAAACTGCTGTTGTGGAGGATTAACCTCTTTGTTAAAAGCTTGAAATGGATTCAGAATATCAATTTAGCTATTCTTGAGGTCCACCTCTTAATCTAGGAGATGAAGATAGAAATACTGTCTTGTTCATCTGTTCCCATATATTTATGGAGATCAAGATTTTCTGTAACGTACTAGGTTATTGATAACTGATTTTTAAAGTATNAAAATAACTTGAGTAATAGTGTCATTCTTTACTAAAATGTGTTTATTTTGCCCAAGAATTGTGAATCCTGCTCAAGAAGAGTTGGATGTTTACGTTCTAATTCCTCCAAGGGCACTGCAGACACGCAAATTCTTCTAGCTTTAGGCATAACCGTGCTTGCGTTATGCTCATTTTGGGTTTTTCCCGGAATGCAAATTGTTCCACAAATCTGGAAATGAAGCAGAAAGTCTGGGATATTCTGTAGCATAGGGTTTTTTTTTTTTTTATTTATNCTTGAGGTCCACCTCTTAATCTAGGAGATGAAGATAGAAATACTGTCTTGTTCATCTGTTCCCATATATTTATGGAGATCAAGATTTTCTGTAACGTACTAGGTTATTGATAACTGATTTTTAAAGTACGTCTTTTTTTTTTTTTTCCGTCTAGAAGTGTTCCTGGGGCTCTCTTTCAGTGCACCCTCTTTGTACTATGGATATCAGAACTTAAAACATTCACCACGTGTTTTGCGTTGGATTTATTAACTGTCTTTTCACTGTCATTTCAGTTCATAGGTGTTATCTGTGTTTTTTCCCATTAAACAGAAAATATCACATCCGTATACACCTGGCAGTTTCATATCCATTTACGGCGTACCATGGTGACTTCCTAGATCCATTTTTGTAACGTTTCAGGGAACATGAAGGCATGTGCCCTTAGAGAAGAACACCAACATTACTGCTGCTTTCAGATGAGGAAAATTGTCCTTATGTATTCTGTTCCTTATTCAATATAAAATGTTATATTGGTAGACACATAATTACTCTAATTATTTTATCAATAGGGCATTTACAGGGGGTATTCTTTTTATTCGGCCTTCTTAGTATCTTAAGAACAGTTCTCAATAATTTTACTTGCACAGTAAAATTAAATCTGCTATTCAGGGAAAAATTCTAAGTGGCATTTTAACTTGTGCATATCAATTTATACAGCTATTTTTGTTTTTTATTGATTGATCTATTATATAGAACATGTATGCTACACTGAGATTGCTTTGCATTACAATTGCAGGAAAGGATTTATGTCTACATTCAGGATTACCTCAGGGTGTGAAGGCAAGGCAGCCTTTACTATGAGAATACGTGAGACTACCTGTGCTGTCTTTGGGAGGGTTTAAGTTACACATAATTTTTCCTGTGCTAGTAATTTTAGGTATGTAAGTGCTTCTGTAAATCTGGCACCCTTCTCCCTCCCCCCCTTTAGTGTAGTTTACTCCTGCACATATTTAAGCTGACTGCTTACATCTGTGACATTTAAATCAATACAAGTTTTAGTAAAAGTAATAACACCTGAGTTTTGTATCATGTTTCATTTGTAAACTGGGATTTCTACACAAATAGAAGTTACCACTATTCACATTTTATAGGTTTAAAAAGTAATCCCCCCTCTGTGAGCGGTTTAGATCTAGGTATAATAGAACTGTTTTTAAAAGTCCATCTATCAGTACCCTGGAGGACGTTCAAATACTAGACAAAACTGAACATGGAAATCAAATTGTGGGTTTAAACCTTAATCCAGTAATATAAGCTATCAGGGTTCCAAACCTGTATCTTGATCTATATCCTGAATTACTCTGTAAGAAAAACCAACAGAAAAGCCAAACAAAACCCCAATATTAACAACAATAACAAAACCCCCCAAAACCCAGCAAAACCAAACAAAACCCTTTAAAGGCTATATTTCCTATTTTATGTGATTATAAATGAGACAGATACCATAGTCATATAATTTTGAAAGGTGATTTACTTCCACAAATCAGGGTCTATACCTATTATAACTGCATGCAGAATGTGATTTTAAATAATTAAGTTTCAAATATTTTTTTCTTCAGAGCGTTTGTAGACTATTAGATATATATTTTCTCATTCCAAGTCACAAGTTCTGAATCGTATTCTTGGATGTATCTTAGTTTTCCTGAACAACCTTTTTAAATCAAGGAACCCTCATTTTGACGAATGTTCCCAGCAGAAAGCGATGATATTAAGGCCTCAGACAATTTTACTGCATATTCCATTTTAATGGCTAGCCAAAGCTATCGTTGAAGCGTGTGTTTTGAGCATGTATTTTCCTATACACTTATGGAGAAAATTGTGGCAGTATATAGTACCCTAACCTTAGTCCTTTAAATTTTGTGCTTGAAGTCCAAGATTAGTTTTATCCTGTTGTTGCTAATTTGTAGTCTACACTGAAATCTCTGCATCTCCCAAACAACCCAGGAGTGCCCTTTTTCCTTCACCTTTTTTTCCCCTAATGAGCGTGTAAGATTTTTCAGGCGTTGATCATTCACTGACATTTTTTCTTATGGCAGAAGAAACATTCTCAGCAATTAGTTAGTGTGAGGAGATCACTAACACAGCCTGATAGTGACATTTGATCTTATTAAAAAGAAATGAGGGAAGAGAGTAATAAAATGCAATAACAAATGTTTTCATACTGATGGGTTATTTTTTAATGTTTGTTCTAGTCTTCTTGTAGACAAGTGTTTTGTTTGTCCTTGTGAATAAATTGCTCAAAGTAAGTGATCTAGTACTTTATGATTTTTAATTTGTACTAGTTGCAATAGATAATTGGATGAAAACTTTTTTTTTTAAAAAGGGAGGATTTATCCCTTCAGGTGTGTTCTTTATTTTTTTATTTGCTTCATTTTTCATTTAGGTGCACAAGACAGCTACTGAAGTAATGTATTTTTAGCGAAGTAGATGAGCCAGTGTATTTTGGGTTATTCAGATCATGTTTGAGACACATGATTTTTTTCTCGTGTATGACTGGCAGCAGTGAAGAATTCCCATAACTCCCGGAGCAACAGGCCTGTCTTCATTAAAGGGCTGTTCTCTTCTCAAACTGCATGCATAGTTATGCAGTGTTTCCTTTCTCTCCTAAGAGATTTTTGGTATCAGATATTATCAGTTCAGATGGTTCCAGGTCTGAGACACAGCTTTCTAGACTGATGTTTCCTAAGTGTTTCCCCTGTCTCCACAGTTGTATCAATTTCAGCTGTGACTGGTTACTTTTCAGCCTTTGGCCAGTTTAACCTGCTGTTGGGGGTTCTCGGTGAACCGAACATTAAACATTGTTTTTCAAGCTTGTTCGTATGGTGGTAGCTGGCACAGTTGAATCCACGTGGTAAAGCATTATGAAAATGTATCTCTATCTTCCAACTTGCCTTACATTTGACATTTTTTAAACTTACCATAAAATCGTCCTGTAATAGTGACAGATTAGTTTTTCCAGCAAGAGCTTCTAAACATGGCATTATTTTTGGCATCACCAAAAGATGAGTAGCTTAAATACCAAAGAGTAAAACAAATACTGTTTGTAATCACCTAAAATAAATAAATACAAAGACCTTTTCTATAGAAAACTTACAGATTCACTTTCTTGTCTGAGAAAAATAACTATCATCATACAACTGTCACCATAAATAATGAATCCAGCATCTATTACACAGTTTAGGAAAATTTTGTTTCTGGTGAAAAATAAATTTACCATGAGAACAGTTGGGCAGTGCCTCGGATTGCCCAGAGAGTTTGGGCAACCTCCATCCCTAGGGGGTTTTCAAGACCCTGATTGATAAAGTCCTGCACAACTTAGTCTCAGCTCATAGCTGACCCTGCTTTGAGCAGGATTATGGCTCGGATGACTTGCTGAGGCCCCTGCCAACCTTCATTTTGCCTCTGATTCAGTGAAATTCAGATGAGGTCGCCTGCTGCTGAAAATTATGTTGCTCATACAACTCTCTTTAGTCAGATGTACCTTCCACAAAGACAGCTGAAGTGGGAGTAGGAGACAAGGAAGACGAACATGGAAAATCAAAAAGAAGCAAGATGTAGTGCTTAGTGCGGGAAACCTTTCATTTCTGAATGTTTAGATTTTTCCAGTTGTCTTTTGATGTCAGGAAAGTTTGATGGCCCCAGAATGTTGCTGTTCACCAGGCAAATACAGGGAGTTTACTGACTCCCAGTGTGTGAAAGGATGGGTTGGCTGCTTGGAGGCCAAGGTGTGTCTTTGCAGTCCTCTGGTACGCATAGCGTTACTTTCCAAGATCTTTAAATACTGTTTTTAGCAATTCTCATTTTGTTTTCCTTGTGTGCAATGTTCTAAGTTTATTTTTATTAGCCACTCAGTGTAAGCATTTCCCTTGTACCTGGGAGAGCAGTTGGAGCCCAGGCTATAGAACATTAAGAATAGTGTAAAATTCCACTTCGTTTCCCTCGGCATGAATGGCAATATGCGTGAGTTCTTTAAAACAAATGGTTTTCACATTCTTTTATTTAAATGTCTAAGGCAGTCTGCATATGCAATGAAGAGTTCCCAGGGGTTTGGTTGTGGGTTTTTGCTTTTTGTTTTTGTTCATCACTGTTGCTTTATTTTTAGTGCAGTTTTTATGACTCTTAGTATAGTGCCTGTGGTAGCCCTGGTCTAGTAGGATATAAATAGTGACAGGAGGGAAAACAGGCACCTTAATTTTTTTCTCACCTCCTTGACAGCTGTTGGGGGCACGGGGAGAATTTTGTGAGTAGGAGGGGTGGCCTCAGAAAGAATCCCCATAATACGAAAGAGCTGTCCTGAGCTGTCCTGTTCTCTTGTCTCCTGACAGCATGGGAGATGCCGGTTGCTGCTTGCATGGGGTGATATGTAGGCGCTTGACATGCTCCATCCTGTAGCCCTGGTGCTTGTATGCTTTGTGAATGTAAAGGTACTTCTGTGTTTGCCAACAGGCTGCTTTGTGTTTCTGAATAGGTGCAACTACCATAAAAGTTCTTAGTTACTAGAGGAGAAATAAAATGTGCTATAGACATGTTGATGTCTAGTCTGAGTCTTTGCTCAGGCTTCACTTTTGCCACTCAGTCTTAGTCTGTATCTGTACTTCTTGAGGACCTTCATATTTCTAGCACAATATATACCCGCCAGAAGCTTTTCAGAATATTTTGCTACCTGCAACAGTGACATCAATCAAGTAGGCTAAGATACTTTCACAACTGGGTGTTGCACAGCTTCTCAAGGTGATAAGCTGTCTTGTCTGTTTATTAGAAATGTCTGGTATGGTCTCTAACATGCTGTCCTTTACAAGAGAAGAGAAAATAACATCTTAAAATTTGCAGTTTTAATAAAGTCTTTGATTAGATGAGAAAACATTTGATGTTTGAGGGTTTACTATTGAATATTAAAAAGAGTTAAGTGCCACTGGTTTGAAAAAAAAAAATGGTGCTTACATTTGTTCTAAAAGCTGAATCTTTCCACCTACTACTATGCTTCTCAGAAGCCTTAGCTGGACTTCCCTAGCAGTTGTTCGAAAAGACTTTCAAGTTTCTTGCAAAACAAAAGAATGATTTTTACATATTTTTTAAGCACATTAATGAGAGAGTGAATTTCAGTTGGCAGAATTCCAAATCATGCTGTGATCATTATCTTTGGTGAGCTGAGAAGTATTTTACCTTTTTGAACACTTCAGGTGTTTAAAACCAAATGGGCGGAATTCTTGAGTACAGGTGCCCAGAGAGGGTGAATGGCTAAAGTCTGTGCTTGGAAATTAATTGGCTGCTTCTGCCAGTAAGTGCTGGCTAGTGGCATACAAATATCTGTACTCTTCTTTATTCCATTACAGCAATTTTTTGTGGGTAGTGAATGCATATCTGAGATGTAAATGTGGGAAGCTACAGTTTAGCAGCTATCTCGTCCTTCTTTTCTCCATTCTCATTTGTCTTTGAAAATATTATGGACCCATACTTTAGAAACCCTGAACAGTGAGCAAGTGAAGATGCAGTTGGAGTAACACTTGTACCTTAGGGGGCTGCACTTTTTTTTTTTTCTTAATTTGGAAAACTAGACAGAAACCGAGTACATGGGATCAACTGATACCTTAGTCTGGAATGGGGTGGGCTGTGAACTGAATGGGGGATGAAGTACCTTTGATACCTGGAAAATCTGAACTTGGAAGCCTTGAAAACAAAATTTTGGTGCTAGATCAGTAGACTGACTCTCTGTAAGAAACAATAGATTAGATATTTATAAACTGTTAAATATTCAATAAAGTGCAACTGTGTTTTTTGTTTTTTTAAGCACCTACTTAGTTCTAAATGTTGAATAATTCATACCAGTGAATTACAAGACTTTAAAATATCTTTCAAAGTATGGGTTAGTGGATTTAGTCACCCAATTCTCTGCTCTTTATACTGTTGTGTTTCTAATTGAATTATTTACATGTTGCCTGAAAAAAATAAGTTTTCCCTCATTATTCCATGTTTCACTTGTAAATACTGTAAGCAATGCATATGAATGCTTTTTTATCTGATGAGTCTGCCCTTTCAAAATATGAAGTTATATGATAAAAGGCCCATCTCCACAAGCAGTGAATTGGCAGTGTGTGTGTGTGGGGTCACTGCCCGGGGGTTTGGGGCATGTTGTGGGTTGCAAGGGAAGGGCATGTCATGATTGCTCTAGCTGGCAAGTAGGTTAAGTGCTTTGGGAGCCAGGTATGTGTGTGCTGAGTACACCTGAAGGCGTTGGCTGCTGGAGTGACCAGGACAACTGCCAGAGAGACAGTGGGATTGAGAGCGGTTGTGGGTGTCTATGTGTGAGGCCACTGGAAGATTCAGAGTCAAGTTACTGGGCAGATGGAGTGTCTCAGGCCAGTTACTGGAGGGATTCATAGTGTGTGTTTCCCACTGGTGGACCTTCCCTGTCTGCTAGAGAGGGGAACAGGGTGAGGCTGTTGGCAATGTTTGTGTTTCCGGGTGACAGTTTACAACACAAAGAGACAAGTGAGGTATCCCTGCTGCTGTCTGTATGCACCAGCCTGGTGTTTTCACAGCCATAGGAAATGGACAACAGGCTCACCTGGTAACTACTTGACCTTTCTCTACAGGGCTCCTTTCTCTTCCCCTGTTGCTTGTTCATTATCATGTAATTAGTTCTCTCTTCATCTGGAATCTGGCAGCTGCCTGTCTGGGATCTGATCCCATCTCTTTTTCCTCCCCACACCACCTTGGATCCTAACTCCATTTTTTGTTGTGCTTGTACTCCATCACACAAGCTGTAGGTTTAATAACCACAGTTGGTCATCTAGGTGTTGGGAATAAGAGCAGATCAGGTTGATGGGGATTGAAGTAAAAATGTTCTTCTCTTGTAGTAGTTACCACTGACAACTCTTCTCAGTATTGTTTTCTGAACAATTTTATACTTGCTTTTTTTGCTTTATCTAGACCATGTTTTTCTAGCTTACTTTATGGTGATAGGAGATGGTAGAGGGATGACTTTGATGCTGTTCAGATAATGCAGCAGCCTCTTTCACTGTGGTTACAGCCATGTTGATTTCTAAGTGGAAAGTCAAAAATCTTTTTGGGTTGCTGTACTCCATCCAAAATACCGCAGCTTGAAATCTGTAGCTCATTTAGTGAGCTCAAAATACATGTTTTTGTCCCTAGTCCTGCCCTTCAGAAGTGGAGTGCAGAATTTGCAGAAAAGCTTTACATTCATATGAAAATTAGTTGAGGCAAACTGTCTACCAAGCAAAAGACCAGTTTCCTAAAATGCAGCAATATCAGAAATACATTTGTTGCTTGCCTGTTATGTGGAACACTAGAATTGAAGTTACTGGATATCACATTGAAGTTATTCAAGACAGTAAAGCTGATTGTAATTGAAAACATATTTATATTAAATGGCAAATATGCTCATTTTTAATATAAAAGAAAGCATTCATTAGGAAAAAGTAATTCATTTTGTTTGAATTGAATGCAATGTAAGTTTAATTTTCAGAACATTGCCTAGGGCAGTCGTTTGACATTTTCTTGAAACCGATCTGATTAGTTCACAGAATTATGTGGAGAAATGTCACTTACTATGGAAAATACCTTTTTTAAGTAGTCAGCCTCAGAAAAGAAAAATTATTTTTTCTTTTTCTTCACAAATTGCTTTGTGCATTTCAGTGGCAAAGGCAACGGTTAGCTCTAATTGTGTATTGAGCTTGTTTTTAAATTATTATGGAATCAATTCAGAAAAATGATATGGATTGAACCAAGTCTATTGTGCTATTTTTGTGAAGGTGACCTGAAAGAGTTAGTGTAAAGGCTTTTAAGTTTAAAATTTCAATACTCTTCTGCTGTCATTCTTATGACATGAAGCTTAGAATTGCCTGTTTTAATGTCTTCCTAAATTGAAACAGGGTTTAGCTTAGTTCCAAAGATGCATGTGAACACTCAGACATGAGTTTTGAATGAGTAAATAAGTCTAATCAAGTTACATA
Organism: Syrrhaptes paradoxus; assembly: GCA_013400615.1. Lineage (NCBI taxonomy): Eukaryota > Metazoa > Chordata > Aves > Pterocliformes > Pteroclidae > Syrrhaptes > Syrrhaptes paradoxus. Next base: position 68,335 of record VZTO01011776.1, read on the forward strand.
ATATCTTTTAAAGGACTTGCTAATAAAAGTATTTTGCCTATACTGTCAATCAGTAGTATAAAGGTTTCAGTGGTCTTACTGGATCTTGTTGGACAGTGAAATACTATTTTAAAGTATGATATTCAAATTAATAGGGTAAAACAGCTGGTAGACTTCCCAGAGCCTAGAACCAAACTTTGATTTTCAGATTTCGTATGATGGAAAATTTAGATTTCTGCCAAAAGCAACATTTTTGCATCTGATTGCACTGGCTGGAGTATGATTTTCAGCACTGTTGTGGTTTTAATGATGAGGTTTAACACCAGACTATTTTGACTGCTTCATTAAGAATATATATAAAATAAAGAATGGACATATTTTAAAAACTTAAGATTGTTTATGATGGGTATTTAACTTTTCCCCGGTATCTTCCTTTTTAATTAAAAAAAGGCAGGGGGATTTGGACCTCGCTAGATTACTTCAGTGGAATAGTTTACTGTCTATTTTAATGCAGCTTGCAATCTAGTTAGAGGATTTTTCCATGACAATAAAGTTGATATATCTTGTTGCATTTATTTATCTGTATTTTCTTGAAATGTTTAGTGCTGTCAACACAAACAAAGCACGATTTTTAGGGGACTTCAGTCTGTCCATTAAAAGAGAGTAGAAAGCCAGTTGGTTTTATTCCCCCAGGTTCTGGAAAATGTTGTGTGCACTTCCAATTGAAAAGAAGTATTCATATTGAAGAAAAATTCTTTGCAGAGGAAGGAAGTTTTGTTTGACTGCTATACATAGTGCAGGTTGCAGCACAGAACATGGTCTCCCCTAGAAACAAGGGGAGCTTGTGTAAAATTGTTAGAACAACTTTGGAGTTACATTGAAGGGAACTCCACCTTGCACTATGCTTGTTGCTGACATTGGTTTAAATGTTCACATGTTAATGCATATGTAAGTAGTTAGGTGTGCAAATTGATGTATCTAAAATTTGTTCTGACCCCTGTTATCTGAAATGTCTGTGGCTTTATAATTTAAAGCAAAAAATATGTGTTTTTAGCATTGAGACACTTAGTGACAAAAGTCGATATCTTTTTTTCTTCCTTCTCTTTAGTTCTGAGGTTTACAGATAGGGAAACTCAGGACAGAAGATGAAGAATGACTGACCCAAGGTGAATTAAGAAGAGCAGTGATAGGATCCAGGTCTCTGTAGTCCCAGTCATACAACCTTCCTTATTCCTAATCAAATTCCCTTTCAAGCAATGCTAGTGTTAATTAAATAGAACTAGTTCTATCTCTAAGCCTCGTTAAGGTGTCATTAAGAAACTAGGGAGATGAGAAAAGGATGTCAGAGTTCCTTCAGCAGGACCTTAAATTCTGTTTATAAACTGTAATGTGATTTCATATTCCAGTTTATTTAATTGTTGAGAACACTGGTTTCTGTTGAACCCTTCTGAAACATAAAAATTCTAAAGTAACTTTCCAAATTAAAAACAAAAACCAGTTCAATGACTCATCTCCCCTTAAATATTTTTGAGGCCTAAAAACAACAAAACACTTTTAATTTTGGTGAAAAAATTGCTTAAATGCAAGCTTGGAAAACTCATACATGTTGTGACTGAAGTGTAGAATTTGGGATCATTTGGGAGAATTAGAAAACAGTAAATTTTCAGATGCTTTCTTTTGATACTAAGATGTTGTTATACTGAAATATGCATGTAACAGATTTGGCTTGATATGATATTGTGCTTTTATTTGGGTTAATTTTTTTAATTTGTTGTTATTGTTTAAATGTAATAATGTTTATAGTTTCAGGCTTTCATCCACAAGCAGAGGTCTAAAGACAGTTCGGAGAATTGTATGACTCGGGGGTTGCATCTTTTAAAGGAAGAAGAGGAGAAAATGTAATGTTGGGAGGCTATTTAAAACCCAGTGGCTGAAAACAAATTTTTCTTAGAAATGAATCTACGGCACTATATGTCAGCATTTGAAAGCAGTGTTTTTAATTACACAGTGTTTTAAAATTTGCAGCCTGTGCTTGTCTGTTGGGATGACTATTTGATGTCCAGTAGGTTTTCACAACACTCACAGGACCCAGAGCTGTGCTCCAGCATTACGACTTTTTGTTTTTTTAAGTAATAGTAATGGAAAACTGCAAACTGCAATGGCAAGGTGAGCATTAAGCAGGCATTTTGCCCTGAAGTTCATATTGCCTGCAGTCCCTGTGAAAATTACGAAGGAATTAAAGTTAAAGCTATCTCCTGCATTTCTTTTGAAATTACTTTTCCAGGTGATTTTAATCATGAGAGGTAGGGGACAGAGGATGTGTCCCGTAAGTGCATTAGTTTGTTTCTTAGGTTTGGTTTGTTTTTCTCCGGAGAGGGAGCACAGCCAGTGCTATCTTTGTTAGGCAGACTCACCAATATGCCTTATCCCTGGCCAGTTCTTTCTCTATTCCTAGAGGGGATAAAACAGCTTTCATCCACTTCTGCTCGCTGCTTGTGCTTTCTTCAGAGCCCTTGTTTTGCAGCATTTCTTTTATGTCTTTGGTAATCTGGGGTCTAAGCAATTGGCCTTGTTAGTTTCCAGTGCTGCTAAACTGAGCCAGGGACTGAGGAAGGGATAGCAGTTCAAATCCAAGCATGGCTGTGATAAACTGTATGTTGATTTAAAAAAAAAAAAAAAAAAAACCCAANATTATTCACTCTAAAGGTAGGATATGCATTTGTTCCACATACAGTAAAACCTAATGGAGTGATTTGAAACACCAAATGCAACAATTTAACCCTCCCCAACAATGACACTTGCACACAAATTGTGTTCTGTTTGCATTGCCAGCATCAGCCATGTTTTGAGCAGACTTCAGCTGTGTTTAAAATATAAGCTGCACTGTGGTTTCTGGATGGAGCCACAGGGCTCTCTTGTTCCAGTCAGAAAATGTGCAAAAACTAGAAATCTGTGTAGTTAAAAAGTGCAAAGTTTCTTTTAGACTCTCTGTGTTTTTCAGAATTTAGGCGTATTTGGATTCAGTACTCTGCGTGAAGCAGATTAACATTTCCAGATTCACACAGGCTGACTGTGGGGAGTTATTAATGCAGGGGAAGGGTGAGCTTTTGTTTAGGCTTCCATTTAGTTTCACTTGAGCTGATCCCTTTGGGATGAAATTTCATCAGCTTCACTGCTTTCTAGGAAGAAACGTGAAGTCCTAGTCATAGGCTGAAAACTGGGCTATGGCATGATTAGAGAATGGAGTGGAAACTTCCAGTGACCCAGTCTGCCGTAGGATATTCATAATATGAAAGCCTGGGATGCCAGCTGTCTTTTGTCTAAACAGTTTCTTCCAAAGAACATGCAATTTATTACACCAAATGGGTTCAGCATCCAGAGAAAAGGCATGCCACAACAGAAAGACTTAATAGGCATGGGTTGTAACTGTGTAATTCACTGATATTTTGCTACTGAAAGTCATTTATTCTCCATTGCTGTGCTTAGAAAAGCACACTTGCAGTGTTCTCCCCATATTTTTGGTTCTGTCAGAGAACCTGTGCCCCGATGCCTTTTGAAAACTTTCACAGCTCTTATTTTTGAGACCAGTATCTCTAAGGCTTTCGTAATGTTTTGATCCTGAAAACAGATGCAAGAGGAAAGTAAACCTGCTAGTGTGTTGATTGAAGGAAAAATGTAGCTTCCAATAACCGTTCCCTCCCAGCTCTTTTCCTGGAGACCTGCTTTTTATACTGAGGAATTCACATGTGGTCCTGCAGCTTCTCAAGAGCAAACTGCTGCCTGTCAAGATGCCTGGCAGATCTGGGATACCAATACAGCAGTTTCCCAAACCACTATCTTCTTAGCCTGTAGTTGGTCAGATGAGATGGCTCACCAATCTTTAAGTGAGAGAAACTCCTGGTAGTCCTTTCTTGCAGTCTCTTTCGTGCTGCGGAATGGTGAAATTTAAAGATCTTTGCACTTACAAATATATACCTATTTGAATTTGTCCACTGCACAGAAAGAAGCAGCCTGCAGCAAAGGATTCCCATGAATCTACGTCATGCAAGGGTCATGGGATATGAATTACTATGTGATGAGAGTTTTAAAATAAATATGCACATGTGTATGCATATACATATGCGTATAAACATATATGTAATACGTAGGGTGTATTTACATATAGATGTACAGTTTTTTTTAAACTTAAAACCCTCTTGCATGGTGAATACATGTGCTTTCCCTTCTTTAGTCATACATTTTGTGTCTTAGTGATTATATTTTTACACTTACTAGCAGGGATAAGCTGGCAATACAAAACTGAAGCAATGAAAAAGAAGAAATGGTTCTCATTACATTGTTCCATCTCCGAACAGATGAAAGTAACATTCCCATCGCTTCCTTCTTATGCATTAGGTATAAATTTCTGTTAGGATTTTCTGCCATCAGAAATTCAAAGGTAAGAGTGATAGCCATACAAGACTGAGGTGCTGACTGCAGATGTATGGTATGTTAGTTTTCTCGTTTAATTTCTTGTTGGTTTCCCCTGTAGTTATTTTCAGTTTAACTCTCTTAATAAAAAGCTAGACAAAATAATATTGGATGCATAATTATATACAATAGTTATGAAAAATTATTCTTTATCTATGGT
>VZTO01011777.1:0-30849 GCA_013400615.1 Syrrhaptes paradoxus
CACCCCGCCGCCGACGCGGGGACAGCCGCGCTCGGGCGCCCCCTGGCGGCCCGCGGCAGGCAGCGCAGCGCCTCTCGTCGCCTCGCGGCTGCCTGCGGCTCTCGGGGAGGGGGCGGGTGACTGGCCGGGGAAGCGTTTCCTCTACAAGGCAGCATTTGGGCGCGAGGGACCCCAATGCCACCGGCCGGGCGTGGGCCCAGCTGCCGCTGCGCAGGGAGCACCCACCCATGAGGGGCTGGTGGTGGCTCTGGGGACGCCGCGCTGAGGGAGCAGCCTCTCTGGGGCTGGAGAGGTCCTGCCGTCGTCTCGGCCCAGTCCCACACGACTCCTCCGGTGCTGTCGGCGAAGGAGGACGGTGCTCGTCGGGGACCCCGGGGACGGGGGAAGCACCGCTCCCAGCCGGCCTCCACTGCAGCCCTCGTCTCTCAGGGCAGCGAACAGCCTCGGGCTCTGGGCGAAGTTTCTCCATCCTGGTGAAAGAGGATGCTTGGGGATGGTTTTACTGCACCAACCGGGCTGTGTCTGAGGAAACCGATGTGTCTTACTAGGAAATTCCACCAGTGAAGCTGAGAAAATTGTAAGCTAACTAGGACCCCCCTTAACCCCACCCAGCAGTTACCCAGTGGCCACACTCGGACAATGGTGTTCACAAGGGAACATGCCAGAGCTGTGGCTGTTGGCTTCTACATGTATTTCTCTCGACTTCCACCATTTTCAGGAATTTGAACTGAAGAGTCTGAAGCCTGAAAATGCCTTCTAGAAAACTAAAGGGCATGGAAAAAAAAATTACTTTCATCAGATTGCTATATGACTGCCAGCGTGGCTGTTTAAAAAAAATACAGCAACCAAAACCCCTTCTAACCACAGGAAAGATGCAAACCCAGCCACACAGTTCCAAACACATTAGGAAATACATTCCTCTGTAAATTTGCCTGGGTACATAAAGTTTTAATATGCTGAAGTGGGCATCTCACACCCCTGTGAAGGAAAGCATTGCTACAGGCCTTTACCACAGCTCCGTGTGGGAGCAGGTGTCACGCCTCTTCTCCCACAGAACAGAGCAATACAACTTCATTGCATGTAGTGTTGAATGGAGCTTTCAGAAAGCTCCTCTTATAATTTCTTCATAAAAGTAATTAAAAACAATGAGGCTGTATAACTCCTGTCTTGAGTTGTTTTGCCCCTGCAAGCCCCACAATAGTCTTCTAGCTGTTTTTGTTAAGAATATACAAAACCTGACTCTGCCTGAAATGTCCTCTTCCCCTATAAAGCTAAACGGGGCATCATACCCACACCTTGAGGGGACAGTATTCTTATTTTTTCTGGACAACTCAGAGGAAGAAAAGGAGAAACATTTTATTTTCTGTTCAATCTGTTAGGAGGACAAAAAAAGGTTATTTTTTCAACATTTATAGTACAGATGTGTCCAAAACCATATCAGAAGAATAGAGAACCCATTTTCAAACGTGCCACAATAGAGCATACCTATGAAGCAGCTGAGAGTAGTTTGTTTTTTTTTTCTGAGATTCTGGTTTCTTTACTTTTGTGTTTGTTTTATTTTAAGTGCTTTATGGCAAGATTATTCAGATAAGACTGACATTCCTGTTCACAAAAATAGAACAGTGTGTTTATTTCCAGCATTAACTGTGTGACCCTTAGCTGTCCCCACAGGCTTCTAATAGTCCTTAAATCTGCTCGTCTTACAATTTACCGACTTTACCCTTGCTGTTAGAGTGAAACATCACCATTTACATTATTTTGTTATTTTTACATTGAACAAGTATCTCTTAGAGATCTAAGCACCAGTAGTAAATTCAGAAGTACCTCAGTGACTTGTAGGGTTACTGCCTACTCTTAAAAGTCATATGGTTCTAAGGCAACTGAAGGCATTTGCAAGTTGTGTTGCCTGACGCTGAATGATAATAATGCCTTTCTCTGATTGAACACAGCAACAGTCAGGTCCAGTGCTGAGCATCACAACTGAAGTCTCTGGGACCTGGAGAACTGCTCAGATTGCACAACAGCCCTGTGGCACTCAGGAAGTGAAAAGGCAGCACATTCTAGTGCTGTAGATCTTGTACAGATCTATCAAAAACATAGTTAAAATCCAGTCATTAGGACAGCTGGAGATAGGTGAGTATTCACACAAATGAAAAGCAGAAGGGGCATAGGAAGAACAGAGGTATTTCTCATGTGCTTCCCTTGTACCTGCCATTCAGTTTGAAATACATGCCACCTAACCTGGTTGGTTTGAACCAAATTTTAAAAAGAAAAAAAAAAAAGTGCTTGAAATGGCTATCAGTGCTACAACCTGTATGGAGAGCAGGGCAGAATGAAAAGAATGATAACTTTTTCAAGATTCTCTTACCCTGATAGGGATAACATACAGCGGTCCCCCTCTCCTTACCCTTTTCGTTTTGTTTTGATTATTTTTTCATATGTAGAGAGACATGAATGTAGGATATTCCAAATCAACTAAATCAGATAAACAAAAAGAACAATCTTTTAGTTTTTGAGAGGATTTGCAGTGTTTGCCAAAATAACCTGGACCTGTTTGATCACTGGAAACTTACTCGAGATCTTGGTTTCCTCAGACTTCAGAAATGTTAGGACTGGATGTTGTGATCTACACTGCTCAAGAGGTATAACCAGCTGCCTCGGTTGTTGGTAGGCTAAAGTTTAGTCTTTAGCATACTCATGGCCTGATACACTGACTGCTTTGAATAATGAACTAAAAAGTCTTAGTAGGCTCTAGAACCTGACCTGGAGCCAGGTCAGAGAACTTTTATAAGAACATTCAGCGAAGAGACCAAAAGTTATTATCTATCCTACAGAATAACTGGAAGGTCAGATGTGGGACCAAATAATTTATACAGAAAAATACAAGATACATGGTGTGGAATTCTACAGCTTACATTGCCTACAGTTGGTGAGGTTAATATATCATTATGGTCTTTCCAGTCTTAAAAATAGATCAGCCAAAGCTTCTACGGAAAGTTTTGTTGAAGAAAAACTTAAATATTAGTATTTCCCAGTATTTGTTATGAAAGCTTGAATTTTATTTATGCCATTGTTTAGTAATGTACCTGCTAGCAGAGGAAGGATAAGTATTTCAAAGAATCATATGGGATTTTAACATAAATCTTGTCAAAATTAATGACAATTTTACTGTTAAAACTTTTCAAAACAAGGCAGCACAGAAGCCTGTGTCCAATTCCCATAGGAAAGCTTACCTTTTTTCTTAGTTGTTTCCTAGGTTTTTTTCTGTGGGCAGGAAACCTTCTGAACTGTAATTTGAACCATTACACAAACAGTATTTTGTATTGATTCTCCTGTTGCAAAGCAAGAGGATAAAAGGAGGACATGACCATGCTCTACAAAGAGCATGAATTTCTCATCAGCCTTGTGTGGGGTTTTGATGGTGGTGGTGAGGTTGCAAGGATGGCTCCTGTGAGAAGCTACTGGATGCTTCCCCAGCTCCAACTTGGACCCATCTCTGGCCAAGGATGAGCCACTCAGTGCATCTGTGAATAACGTATTTAAGAGTGACGCAGCACGAGGCAGGTGGCGCAGCCCCGGTCCCAAGTTTAAAAATATTAGCAGAAGTAATTCATACATGAAAAGTATTAAAGCTAATTTGAAAGGGATCAGACTAAGTCTTCTAGCAGCCTAAACTTATAGCCTGTAGAAAAAAAATGTTTCTTTTCAAGACATCTCATGGAAATACTATTTTTTCTTCATTTATGAGAATGAACTAGTTTAATAATATGAAACCGATGTAAACCAGAATCTAGTGAGGCAATCTACTATCTTGGTGAAAGCACAGACTGTCCGCTTCATGCATGAGCCCCCAGGGGATGAACAGGAGGGGCGTTGCAGGGGAGGCTCTGAATGCACTCAGTGTTCACACTGCACCTCCCAGGCTATTGCATTCAGCAGACTTGCAGCACAATCCTCACCAAACCCACAACTGCAGCCTGAAGGTGCTCTCCGGAGTGTGCCTGCTGCTGTACGCTAAGCAGCTTTGCGTGCAATCAGGAGTACACAGCGTAACTGTTCACAGGCTGCCTGCAGACAGTCATCTAATTGGAAAGCAAATGCACCATGGTATGCATTGCACTAATGGAAGTTTTTGTTCCTGCTCAGGAAGTGTTGTACAGGCAGAGCCATTTCACCGTCCTAACAAATTTTACTCTCACACCACTTACCTGCTCCATTCAGGTCCATCTTGGACTTCTTTGCCCTAAATTCATCCTCACAAAGGAGAGAATAAAAAAGCACACAGATCAGATAAGCAGAATTATAACTGTCTGAAAGATAAAGCTGACAATTTTTACAGACATATTCAAAAAACAAAGTGCCCTGCAAGTACTTAAGTGATTCACTGTTTTAAAGGGGACTTGATGCGTATTGTAACAATGATATTTATATTTGGATTTATACTGGCTGCTTACCTGGAACAGCTCTGGCTTTAACAAAGCAAAAATATATTTGTTAGCCTTAAGCCTTCAAATATAACTCAGCTGGGCTAATATGAGGCACTGGAAGTAGGCTTTATTTATTTTAGTTAATTTGTTTAGAGTATCTAACTGCACACTTCAGTACACATCAAAGTGGAAATAATTTCTCTTTACCATTCAACCAGCAGTTGACCCCAGGACCTCTTTTTCCCCTCATCTCTTTTTTATGAAAGTGAATTTAGAGCAAAGAGAAACCAACATGTAGGTGAACAATTTTCTTTCTCAAAGGGCTTTGACACTCGGGAGGGAGAACCCAGTTTTCTAGACCGACTATCCCATGGCCTGTTGACTGTACCATGTTGCCGGCTAGGACACTACTTGTCTCCTAGAAGATAGTGACCTTTCTGTGGCAATTAAAATTGAAGCACTGTGCAATATGTAAAAAATCATTCACCTAGAGTATTAAACAAAATATAATCTAATTGCCTACTTAGTTCATGTGCTCTCTCACAGTTATCATTATCAATTTGCTCTGGTTAGTTAAAGCATGTATTTAATCCTGTAGAATGCTCTGGTATTACTGACTAAGCCTCAATTTGCAAACTGCAATATATCCATATTTATATATACACACACACGTAGCCTATATATTTGGCACTTAGAGCAGAACAGCCCGTGAAAATCATATAGGTTTCTGGTCACTTTTCTATGGAAGGAAATCAAAAGTATCAGACATTAATGTCCCACATATTATAAAACTGCCTTCTGAATAACCCCACCCTTTCAGGGGACAAAAGGTGAATTTCCATGAAGTCAGAATCTCTCCCATTTTGTCCACCTGGGAGGAAAGGACAGAAAGGTTCTCTTGGCTGGGGCGCTCAGATGAGCTGCCCAAGTTCCATTAAGCACTGTTAGTCAGTGCCTGTAGTTCAAAAATGTGTAAAGTAAACCAGAAGCCAAACCTCAGACAACTGGGCAGTATGACGGAAAAAGAAAGATACAGGAATCAGAGTTCTTATACCACACTGAGCATCAGCTACATTTCTCTGGAGTATGGCAGAAGTTTTAATGTAGACTAATGCCTATAAATAGATCTCACATCACCTGAGCTTCTACATTTTATTTTCTGTGAGATAGAACACAAATTGTATCTGACCCTGGACTAGAAGGCTGTTTATTCTAACAGATTCAAGCCATGATTCAGTGCAAGCTCTGTTGTGAGACACTCTGGTACAAGCCAAGACAGACACTGTAAGCCAGGAGAAAGAGCAAGGAAAGTGAATTGTCACCTTCCCCTTCTGCCTGAAGACATTTATCTCAAATGTGCAAAACCAGCTAAGGCAAATACCTACCAAGCCTGAGCATTTTAGAAAAACTAAAGTTTCAGACTTGCCAGACAGGCCAGATGAAAGCAATTATATTAATTAATTATGTATATACTTTTGAGTTGCAATACTACTGTTGCACAATTCTTTTAGCATCAGGCCCACACAGCCAGGAGGAATACTCGGGTTCTAAGTGAAGGGAGGCAGATAGGATGAATTAAGGAACCTTTTCAAATTATTGTAATCTGCAAAGGAATTATTTTTTTTTCAGAAAAAGAAATCTCAAAAAGAGGCAAGATACACTGATGTCAGTTCTGCAGTAAGGAACGGTCATGGTAATTTCAGAAGTTAGGTTTTCAAACAAGTCCTGATTGAACTCGTTTGGTAGCTGGGGTGGCCAGGGCTGCAGCAGTGAGAAGTNGGCTGCAGCCTGTAGAGAGGAGCCCACGCTAGAGCAGGTTTGATGGCAGGACCTATGGCCTGAGGGGACCCACGCTGAAGCTGTCCATATCTGAGGGACTGCACCTCATGGAAAGGACCCACGCTGGAGCAGTTAATGAAGAACTGCAGCTCATGGGAAGGACCCATGTTGGAGAAATTCATGGAGGACTGCCTCCCCACGGGAGGAACCCCATGTTGGAGCAGGGGAACAGTGTGAGGAAGGAGTGGCAGAGAGGAAATGTTATGAACCGATCACAACCCCCATTCCCCATGCCCCTGCCTCACTTGGTGTGGAGGAGGTAGAGGAGCTAGGATTGAAGTTGAGCCTGGGAAGAAGGGGGATGAGAGAGGTGGCTTTAGTATTTTTTTTCTCACTATCACTGTTTTTAATTGGATATAAATTAAATTGATTTAGAGTCTGGTTTGCCCATGATGATAACTGCCAAGTGATCTCCCTGTCCTTATCTTGATGAGATAAGGAGCTTTTTCATCTATTTTTCCCCCTGACTCATTAAGGAGGGGAAGTGAAAGAGCAGCTGGGTGGGCACCTGGCAGTTAGCCAAGGCAAACCCACCACAGAGCCATACGGTTCACCCATTTCCAGATGTAAATCTAACAAATACAATGTACAGTCTTGCAGAGGACATATCTGCAAGGGCCATGCAAAGGATGGTCTCTTTCTGCCACCACTACTACATGCTTTACAGTGCAAATTCTCCAAACAAGGGTTTCTCCTCCACACTACATACCTCATTTTTGATCAAATCAGTTTGGTTTCCTCCATGATGATCATTCTAGAGTCATATTATTCTTTACTCATAAAAATATTTTTTTTAAAGAAAATAATTCTGAATGTGAAATTCAGCCCTGCTGGCAATAGCATAGGTTCTACAATCACATTTAAGATGCAATAAATTATCTTTTGTTGTTTTTTTTCCTGAGATGTGTTCAACTCGAAACGTGACATTTCTAAACCCATGGTCCCTTTTCATCATCTTAGAGAGGCAGTAAAGAAGTCTGATTAAAACAAAACCTAAAAGAATACATCATGATTTAAGGAAAAGATTTAATTTTAGGGCTAACAAGTTGATAATAAATAAAGGAATATAATAATGTAATAACAGATGTTCTCATGCACTTAACACATACAATAATGCTGGCTTACACTGCTGTTTGGACAAATTGAGCAGAGATATTTGGCAATATTATAAGTTTGAATAGTTTAGAGATTATAGAACAAGAAATTATTTCCGCTGTTTTTACATTTCTTTTATACAAATTCAAATAAATATTAATACATCTATTTTTCCTCAGATTATCTGTTCGCTTTTAACATGCCTGATAATGAAGCCACAGTAATATACAACTGCCAAGAAAAGTATATATGAATTATACTTACTAATATTCCTAAAAATGTATCATATTTATGTCACGTTGTGCAAGCTCTTCAGGTAAAATTAGATTTTAGGAAAACTGCAGAAAATTTAAACTTATTAACACATATCCAGTGCAAAGGCCAGTCTAGTCCACACATTATGGTACTGTAATGTAAGCCAATATAATTTAAATAATAAAACATGCCTATATGATTCAGAGGAAACTGAGTATGTTTTTTTTAAAGATCTGACTTCTAATACGCAGATTCTGCAATATCAGATTTTTCAAATCTTCATGAGATGGCAAAATAATGTTAAAACTTTATAAGTAGGCTTTTTTTTTTTTTTTAGGCGAACTCACATTAACAGTACTACAGTGGCCAAAAAAGACAAACTATTATAGTAGAAATCAATCTGATTAAAAAATTAAATATTCCAATTAACACTGAAAAAGTGTTTGTAATAATTATTTACAAATTGTCAATGATACCAGTGTATAACTTCACACAGTCAAAGCATACCACTTTCCAAGCAAATAACAATTCCTGCATCCTCATTCAAGCATTCGATAGTAGTATGTTGTTTATCCACAACGTATCAGTTTAAAGAAGGAGATCGATCTGTGGTCCAGAGTAATTCTATATATGGCCATTTGGTTTGCAAGCAGCGTTTTACAGGAGTGTCGTCGGTCTGTAGCATCGGTTCTTCAAAACCCATAACAACTGCTGTGCCTTCTACATACATGACCTGTCAAAATAAAACCGATTATGTCAGCCTGTGTTTGTTTAAAAAGTCTAAGATGAGATGATTATTTTCACCAGGTTAGGAGAAGTTTTGTTACCTTACTGTTTTGTTTTACTACACAAATAAAATCCAGGAGTTTTATATACTTTTAAAAAAAATGAAATAAGACATAAAATGGAAAAAACCTAATCGCTTAGACTCAAGTGCCTGAAAATCCTGATCAGGCAATATTAGTTTGAGTGTTTACTTCAACAGACAGTAAAGGCCAAAACTGTGAAAAAAAAATCTAGGAAATGCAATGCAAAAATTCTGTGACAACAGATCTACTACTGCTATAGTTGCAAAGTTTGATATTGTTATTTTATAGGGGCTGTGTTCCTTTGTTCCTCAGACTTAACTTTATGGAATTAATTTTCCATAAAATGAAACTTCTGTTGCAAATTAGCTCTATTCATAGAACAATATTTAAAATGCTATAAGCAGAACTCTTTGAAAACAAAAACTTATTTAAACTTTCTTGATTATGTATATACGCTTAATAGTGAACATAAATGCATCTTTGAATGCTTCTGCCTACATTTTGGGGTATGAAATTGCTGAAGATCTCACAGCGGTAATTTTGAGGACTTAACTCCAAGCTATTCTGTAGAAGTATATATATTTTCTCAGAGTGTTTTCTTACTGGAAGTAATTTTCGTTCTTTATATCTATTAATGCCTTATACTTTTCTACCCTAAATGCTAATTCAATAACTTAGAGGCAGTCATGGTGTGTCATGTATACCCCTTCTTCCAAGAAAGCTGAAAAAATATGTAATTTCTGGCCCCCAGTAAGTGGTTCTAAAAAATACTGATTTTTGATTCAAGTCTGGAGTACTAAAATATTTCATAAAAAATTCCAAACATCTCAATTTAAATGTAGCATTACTTACAGAAGATGCAGTTTGTCTGTGTTACATCTCCATTGTCCTTTACATTTCAGATTCCCCTTCTCATGGATAAGAATGAGAAATGCTCTCAAAACCCAGAGATGTGGTCTAGCCAACCAACATACTATACTAGCTAAAATATGATCAGGAGCACAAAGCCGTTTCCAATTCCAAATATACCATTTTGGAAGAAAATTATTGCAATCATAGTTTTGTAGAAAGTCTGTCTATTAGGGATACATTAATGTTTCTTAAATCTTACCTTTTCGTTATAGTTAGATTGCTTCAGTCCATTGTAATGATAAACAGTGAATGACTCTGAAACCCTAGAGTCCTAGTAGAAAGAAGACAGTTAATTTCATGTGACATATACATCGTGCCTTCACAGTTTTTTCTCTTTAAAACTAGTCAGATGCATTTAAACAGGCAGACTCAAGGAAACTGTAAAAAAGTACAATTTATTTTAGGTGACATCATCTTGAAGATTTTGTTCATTTTACCTTTCTCATCAGAAATAAAAAAGGTAAATTCATGGCTAATGCCCCCCAAAGCAAGTCATGACTTTCTATGTTCATCCGGACACTTACAAACAACAACTTCAGCACTGATCATGTAGAAACTCTCCTAATTTTTGAAGTTGGACACCTTACGTAGTAGTCACATTTGCATATATGTATTACTGTTTAGACGACATGAAGTTAAATATTTACTAAGGACCAGATCCAATCTCTAACCCTACATTTGAGACCTGAAAAGCAATTTATGCCCATGCCTGCCTAACTGTAAACTAATTGTGAAAACACCCCTTCAGCTGAGGCCTAACAGCAGATATACTGCTGTTGTCAACCTTCACCATTCCAGGTGTTTAAATCCTTCACTCCTAAAAGGACTAAAAGCTTTGCATTTCACTGAGTCAGGAAACAGAAATCAGGTGTAATATGATCTCTTTTATGCCTACTGGACCAGGCTCCAAACAAAAGTTTATCCCTTTTTTAAGTACATGGAGGTAAAGGCTGGAATGAGAAGAAATCTGCTCAGGTTACAGTACATCCATCAGATTACAAAAAGTCCTCATTTATTTTTCTTCTCTTAAATGATTCAAAAACCTTTTCTCTGTGTAGGTCTCACAGCAACCCAGGCCATTCAGTGGAGGGAGGGCAGTGAAAAGCAAGGTAAGTGGTAACTCTACTTACAGAAGTTGCTTCACAAAGATGAGATAAATAAAATCAAGCTTTGCTGGGAAGGAGAGGGCACTTATTCTTTTCCCTGAGGAAGGAACGCTCACCCTGAAGGAAAAGAAGTGCTGCTTTCAAGTTCCTGTCCCATGGATGTTAAGAATATTGTGCAGTCATTGTTTCCCAAAAAAGGGGTTACTGGGAAATTCAGGAATCTCCCTCTCAAGGTGACTGCCCTAAGCACTAAAGAGTCAGGCTTGCTCTCTCAGGCTGAATGATCTTTGAAAATTTTTCTTCTAAGCCAACAGATTTGAAAAGGAAAGCTAAGATCCTTTTGTACTGGGAAGTGGGATGTTTAGTACTTTCTAGGAGAGTAAGAATGGGGTTTTGAATATTCTCAGCAAAGAAGGAACAGAATTTGGATCTCCTGCGCACTAGCTACGTGTTCATATATTGTATAAAAGGGAACATCAACAATTCTAACCATCACTGGCATCTGCTATTTCCTCATAGCATTTTTAAAAAAGACATTAATTTCTGCAGAATTTCATTTTCAGAAACAATTCTGAGCAAGGTGTCAGTATGGGTGAGGGCTCCTTCTATCTGATCCACAGAACACAGGCAGATTAGACACCATATCCGTGCCCTCAGCATTAATTCAGTAACTGATACTGGCAAGTTCCAGTCCAAAATGTGCTGATTGTTCAGACTGCACCCTTAATGCGGTAATACTTCCCATGTTTTGTACTCGAGCCAGCGAAAGTCCAACACCATAGGCAAAACTCAGTGGTGGGGAATCACGAGAAACAGGGAATTAGTACTGGACGGACATGCACTGACTTGGCAGCTCCAAATTTACAGCAGGTAGAGACTTCCTCCACCAGCTTTCTAGGTGACTAAGGTGGGGATCTGCCCATGATTCCACTATGCTCCATCCTCCAGATACTCTTCAGACAGTGATGGCCTTCGGCAACAAGCAACAGAGGCAGCAGCCCCGGATGATGGCTGTTTTCTCCTCCAGCTACATATGGCCTCCAATACTGGACAGTTTAGGCACAGCCAATTATGGAGGATGTGCTTTGGTTTTCTGAACTTCATTCTAAGCATCTGGGGCCTAAAATTGAGCAGTGGAGTCTCCCAGATTTGCAAGTGCAATATAATTGTAAGAAATAAGATTAAATTATTTTAAAGATATTTCCACTGCTGGATATACAAAATGAAAGGAAGAAGAAACAGTTGGCAATACACAATGCAGATGTAATTCTGTAAATCTGGAGAAAATGAACACTCTAACTCCTTTTTCCTCTAGGTGATGAATCATCTCTTAATGAATTATTCAGTCCCTACCATCTTTGGCAGTGCAGTTCTAGTGTCTTTTGAATGACCATATTGTTTCACAGTACAGAATGCTACACCCGAACAGTGCTACACAACCCTTAACAAAAAGAATTGCTGAAGGCATTTTAAAAACATCAGTTTCACATTTCCTTGGTTGTAAAAATTAAGCCATGTAGTTTCAATGGCATGTTAAGCCACAAAAGCCTCCAACGAAGTACTCTCACCCTTTCTTCTGCCTCTATCAGTCTGCCTTTCCGTCCCTGGGGAAACCCTCTCTCTTCTGCCAATACATGTAATTGTATAGCCATGGAACAAGCCTCCAAAAACCTGCAAAGAAAGCTCTCATCTGGACCAGTTCCCTGTTCTGGTTTACCACATATCTGTACAAAGAGGTTCCTGGTAGCAGGAGGGAGAGACAGCATGAGAGCAGGAAAATGTGACCCAGGGCAAAGGAAGAAGAGGACAGCAGTGCTAGCTTAACACATGCCCCTCAGTGGTGGTGCTGTCTTAATGAATACAGGCAACAGATTTGAGAGTTTGAAAATAATTTTCCAATACCCTGGCAGACACTAATTTCCACATATGCTAAACACACCTCTATCACGGCTTTTTTCTTAAACTGTCAAAAATTCTACATTATTCGACATATACATAAAAATAGTTTAAAATATATTTGTAACCTTTTCCCATTTGCTAGCAATTAAAGCAGACATTTATAATATTGATAAAAACAGTATGGTCATTTATTCAACAAGCTCAGATGAACTTTCTGAGTAGGGAACCAGTTCAATTCCATATGCAAAATTATATATTTCCAGAAGTTAATTTTAGTACTTGTCGCTACAATGGAGTTTCTTAGGTGTAAAGCTGACAAAATCATGGACACCTTATGCAAAACGGAATTCTACAGTTTGCTGTGTAATACAAGCAGTTATTTGCTGGTCAGCTGTATCAAATGAATGCTATACTTATTATTAAATATTTCTGTGATATTGATGGAAGTGTTAACGAACCTCAAAGACAAGCAGAATAGACAATGCTCTGCAGCAACAAAGCTATAGTAATTACCTGCTCAGGGAAAAATTCTTGCAGAAAGGGACCCAGTAATATGATGCCCAGTCCTTCTGGGTCTAATTTGGTCTTCATGAGGTTTACACTATGACAAAAACATTGAATATAAAAGTATGAGTAAGACATTTTTATTCTTGCATGACTAAGTTATGCTAAGCTACCACGGTACTGGCTGCCAAGTATAGCAATACTATTCTATTTTTAATTGTGTCAACTGCACCAGAAAGGCATGCAAGTTGCCAAAACATGGTTATTTTTAAATAAAAGTAATCTGTTATTTTAAATTAAGTAAGTGATAATCCTGAAGGACCACCATATTTGGTAAAAACCCCATATAATCTAAAACCACGTTTACAGCCCAAAAGACGTTTTGCTGACTTGTAAGCATTCTTGAACTGAGATACATAAAACAGTCACCTTTTAAATACAGCTCCGTAACTGCCAAACAACCTGTTTTTAAATGGAGATTTGAAAAGCCTCCAAGATTTTCTAAGTACACTGAAATAAAATTAAGTTTAACAGATTTCTTATTTACATCCTGTCCTTGATATCAAAGAAGCCAAAACCAATAAATAATGAAAATATTAACAATACTAATCTGAAAGCCTTACTGCACGAATATGATACAATTTCAGGCCACTACAAATGAATGTCAATTATAAGCAATATATTTCTACAGACATCAGATCGGTTAAACATTTATTTGCATCTACCTATACTTTTGCCTAAGTTACAAGTTGTACCGTACATAAGAATGTCCTCATTGGGTCAAATCAACAGAGCGTCTTGCCCAGTATCCTGTTTCTGACATTGGTCAGTAGTGGTTGCTTACGACAGAGTACAACAGGGCAAACATACAGTGATATCCTTAGTTTACCCTCCCCATTTCCAGCAGTCTGCTGCTCAAAGACATCTTCAGTGAGAGGCAGTATCTAAAACACAAAGATATATATTTTTTCTTTCCATGCATGTGCCTAAAGGGCTTTGAACCCATATACACTTCTGGCATTTAATAAACTCCACTCACAAAATTAAAATTAAACTATGGATTCTGGGAATAAGTATCTCCTGTTTTGAACCCGTCACCTGATAATTCGGCCTGATGACACCTCATTTTTGTATTGCGAGAGGCAATTCCCTATTTATTATGAAACTCCTCATTTTAGAAACCTCTCTTACATGCCAATGGTTGTCTCTCTTTTCCAGGTCGAACAGTCCTAACCTAGTTCTTCCTTGTACTAATGCTATTCTGTACCTTTGATTAGCCTTGTTGCCTTCCTGGTATCTTTCTACAATGTTCTTTTTTAAGATGGAGTGAAACATCATGCATTTATATAATGGCATAATTCCTAGAAATCCAACTCCATATGTGTCTATCACTGAGCATCAGTTTAAATCTAAGATCTGTTTCCTGAATGGTAATAACTAGTTCACAGCCCAACAATGGGTATGTAAAATCAGGATTCTTTTATCCCCTGTGCAATCAGTTTACATTTACTGTATTGAGATATCTCTGTTACCCTATCTTCTGCTGCCCTTCCACATAATTTTTTAATATCTCAAATACTTTTGTATTAGCAGCAAACTATCACATTAATCCCTACCTTCAAATCCTCAAAGTCAAATCAAAACCGGTGCCATGACAAACTTCACAGACCCAATACAAATTCCTGTAAAATACGTCTAATGATCTCCCTCCATTAAGAAAAAATAACATTTTTATCCTTTGATCTGTTATTCATTCACAAGAAAATGTTCCTTCTTACCCCATATTTACACATGAAACATTGACATGTGATTTTTTTCCCGGGACAGGCCTTCAAATCCTTTTCTAAGTATTGCTGTCCATTTGCCACCTTCTCATTCTGGAACTGTTTACAGTGGTACATAACCTAAGACAGTTCAGCAATTTCATTCTGATGTTTATTCAGAATGTTGGTGTTTTTACTTAACTTTACAACTCAGACTCTTAGTTGCCTGAGCACCCATAAAAAGGCTTGAGTGTAGAAACCTCCCTAGCATCTTCCCCAGTGAAGATGAGGAAGAATTCAATACACTTTTCTTACTGACTTTGAATACTTTTTAATACTGAGGACCACCTATCAGAGCTACGGACCTCTTGCAAGTCTCCTAGTTCTGAAGGGTGTAAAAACCCCATACTACTAGCTTTTATTGAATAACTCTGCAGATTAGTCTTCACAAGATTTTAACTCTGCTTTATTTACATTTAACATGCCATAAATGTAGATTTTTCACTATTTTTTTCATATAGGCACTACATTTTCCTCTCAGAAGACACTGTCTTAGCTTCTCATAGCTGCCTCTTTTACCACCTTTAACCACATTTGCTGGTGGCTGTGGGCAGAAGATGTCTTTCTAAGGTCTGTTTATTGTTGCATGTAAGTATTTTACCCTTTTAGCTACCACTTATGTGTCTTCATTTTTAAGTAGCTTCCTTTCTTGATCCTGACATAGTACTAGTAGTAAATTATTTGGCTTCTGTTTGTTTCTGCCTCAATACACACAGAATACGATACACAGCTCTAAAAAGAGCGGCTCTGTTAAGGCCCTTGGAAGAGGTATTTAAAAATTCATAAAACTGAATGCGATATCCTATAAACTATGGTAATTTAACATCTAAAAAATAATTTTCACTACTCAAGTGAAACTACAACCGAGAATTTGGAAGATACTGGACTTTAATCCTATTGCTCATTCTTACTGCTTTCAAAGTACAAAATTTAAGATTTTTCACTAGCTGTCTGAAACTTGCTCAAATTTTTGAAATGCTGTAACAGAGTTGTAAAAACATTGTTTGTAAACAGAACCAAGGCAGATTTAAGTAAAGATTATTTTGAAAATGCACTTAAAATTATGTATTAAAATTAAAGTAAGCTACATACTAATGAAATACAAGGACTGCTTAAAAACACAGAGACATACTAAGTTTTTAAGTATAGGCAGTGCACATAATTAAATCAATTAAGCAAGAAGGAAGATTAAATAAAATTTGATTGCTGTATATTTCAGCTGAGGCTTTTTCATTCAGCAGCTAGCTAATGACATTCGGCATTACCAGTATTACAGCAGAGCTCCCAAAACAGGTGTGTGTATGTGCTTCAGTCACTCATAAAAGGTTATGAATGTTGGGGTGATGATACTTATGGCCTTTGTACTATTATGGCTGAGAAGTGTGTGGGGACAAAAGCTTCCAGCACTGGTCAAATGGACAGATGGGATAAAATGTTTTCAACAAGCTAAACCTAGATTGACAGATGTACTCAATTGGTGTGCTAAAGAATATCAGATGGTTTTTAGAAATAAATGGACAAAACAAACAAGAGACCTGGGTTCTCACAAGTATTTACTAAAAAAGACTAGAAAATTTTACTAAAACCACATGCAATGTTATTCAGTACTGGAATGGCTAATCCACCTTCTTAATGTACATCTGCTCTACAAAGTTTTCCCCTCTATAATTCTTAAACTCTAAGCAGGTCTGCATGTCACTCATCTTGAGATTCTGATTAGATGATCACAAAGAATTTCCATTCAGTTCTTGAACTAAAAAATGTAAATAGCACACTTGGAAGCAATGCCTTCAATTTTACTTAAAAACAAACAAAGAAACAAAAAACAACCAGAAAAGTCTGTATGTAATTTGAAATGTGTTATTTATACTTGTGTTACACATTAAATAGACAAGACATCTACAACCAAAACAGAGTTGGTCCTCAAGACAGTAATATTAGACATTTTTATTTACGAGGAGATGTTTAAAGACTGAATATTTAATGGTTTGATCATAGTTTTTCAATGTAGCAGGCCTTCTGACTGGCTCTTCCTACGTCAATTTATATTCAGTGTGTCATGCACAATAAAATAGTCCAGGGCTGTGCCACAGACTCCCTTGAAGGCCAGACAGCCAAATGGAAAAACTGCTGATGCAGTAAGAGGATTTTTGCAGATTTATTGAGGCAGCAGAACAAAAAGGCCAAAAGAAAGCTTCTCAGACCTATTAAACTAAGGCTTTTTTCCTTCCCTCCCTTTAAAAAAATCTTTTGCAGATTTCACCACTTATTGACGTAATATGAATACTAGCTTTTTTGTCTTGTAGTTTCTTTGGTTTCGGTTTCCTGGCTGTCTTTTGATTTCAGTTTTCACTCTCATTCTCCACAGAGAACAGCGCAGTAAACTTTGTTGTGCTTTGTAACATTTGAAAGCACAGAAAATGGCATCAATCAAATTTCAGATGGCTCTGGTAAGTCAACTTGCAGTCTCCACAGCCATTCCACAGAAACAAAGGATTTAGAACCCAATAAACTAGACCATATGCTTACAAAAGAGCAGAACCATCTTTTGGAGATGTAAAAAAGTTCAAGCACATAGTTCTCCTTCCTGGGTTAAGCAATTAGTGGCAAAATATGGTAAACTTTGACACCGAAGGTTAACTGCCGCCACTGAATATTAGTCCTGTCTGTCCATGTAAGATCTAAATTAAATTGCCTTTTTCATTTGATAGTTTTAACTCTAATCCTAGGAATCAAGGTGTCATTTCTGGAAACAAATGACAATTATAAATACTACAAGGTACTGAGTGTTGGTGGAAACAAAAGTGTAACTGAAGAGGTTTCCGCTTCAAACTCTGTAGACAGTTCCACTCGTGTTGTATGCTAACCTTGGTTGTTTGGCTCTTTTGTCACACAGTTTTACCCTCATTAACATACAGAAATATATTCACAACTATCTCCTCAATATAATAGCAATACACAGTAATGCAGTAAGTCTGAGGGGTTTTTTGGCTTCTAGTTATCACTACCAAAATTAGAGACATTCTAATTTGGATTCCTCCCATTCAAATTAAAGTTGACTTAAACACTTCAAAATAACATTCTGTGCCCAGAATGCTAGCTAGAAAAAAATCTAGAAAAAGCCCTAAATTATAACTGATGTGGTTAACTGAATCCATAAAAAACCCCTTAATTATAATTGATATGTGGTTATTTGATACTTCTGTAGTATTTAAATTTTATTATACTTACTATTCAGGATCTGAAACAAGGTCCAGAGCCTTCATTACATCTTCTAGCAGAGTGTCAGGTATAAAACCATTATCTGAAGAAGTAGCAAAGCTTCTCATTAGGAAAAGAAACAGAATGCGTTCCAGGAGTACAAATTTTATTCAAAATACAAATACTGCATATCTTTATCTCTAAAATTTGCAAAAAAATAGTGGGGTTCTAGAAGGAACGTAGTTTTCACACACTTCTCTCCCACTTCAAAAAAAAAATGACGAGTGCAATAAGGAAACTGTGGGCTTATCATTCATACACTTAGAAGCTTAATGCTTCCTAAAAATTCAATCTCTCTATAGCAATTTCCATTTGATACCACAGGGTAATAACTGTACATTTTTTCCCTTTTGAGGAGCTAAAAATAATACCTGAATGTTAGACATCTGCTGTTTTCCAAAACATAAGAAAAATTTCAGTGTATGCCACATATATTCAAGAACAAAATTTCCTGAAGAATGCAATCATAGTGGATGAGTTATTTTATCGGAATGTAATTTAAGAGAAATCAAATTATATTTAAGCTTTATACTAATTACAAACAACATTACAAGGTTAAAAAGCTTATCCTCTAAGAACTCTACTTCCTGCTGCACAATGTTGTACTCAACTTCCCTTACTACAGAATTTTCAGAAAATTTCTTCACGTCACTTGTAGATTACTGTATTGAAAATTTCTTGTCTTGAGTACTAAGTATTTCATTCCTCTCTTAATCAGCTCAGGTGTAAACAGCTTATTACCCTGGCATGGAAAGGACAATGGATTTGAAAGTGCAGCATTTGGAACAAATTTTAGAAAATAATGGTCCTGTTTTTGAAGAGATATCCTACACAATGCAGTATTCATTACTATTTGGAATTTGTCTCTACTGAATGAGTACACTTCAGTTATGAAATCTTATTTCAGAAAGAACTATATAGTCCATACCCTCAGGGTCATATGTCTGGAAAACCCTTCTAGCTTGTTCTGAAGGCGCTTCAGGGGCAACAAGGGCCATATCCTTAGAGAAAAAAAAAACCTTTCAGAATATTCTTAATTCAGATACAGATTACTAAGGAAATATTTAGCCATACTACATGTTTGGGCCGTAAATTAATGAAAATTTAAATACAAGAGAAGAAAAATCATGGTAGTTTGGCAATATTGTTGACAGAGGTATAAAACGATCAAGAAATATGTTAAAGATTACTCCACAAACTTATAGACAAATTTTATGTCAGTCTTTCATGCAGATGTTGTGGCTCAAAAGCTACATGGAGACTGCATGTATTATGTGTAGATTTAGATTTATAGTATCATTCTTTATATCTGAAAACACATATACACGTACCCGTGAAATTTAGTGAGTATACTATGCATACATTGGAACATATAAAAATTATTCAGATAGAAAGCTGTGTGAGAATGTTTTGAAGTCCGTTTCACAGAATGGCAGGCCACAAATTTGTTAGCTGCATGAAAAAAGTACGATTTCGATAGTAGCTACTGTAATGCTTTTATTTATCAGTGACTTTTAAAATCTCAAATACAATCATGATTTCCAAAACATATGTAGAGAGGCACATGTCTGTCTCCTATAGTAAAACCAGCAAAAAGCATATCCATGTGATTTTATGCCAAAAACATTATAAAGAACGTGAAATTGATAAATTACTAATGAGAAATGGAAGATGGCATAAAGGGTAAGAAATGCACCTATTTAGTCTAAAAAGACAGAAAAACTTGATGTTCTAACAGAACATGGAACTCCAAAATAGAGCTCCAAAAACTGCTCACGAGGAGTACTTAAATCCTATATCTCCTCTTGCAAATTTATAATCACCTATGTTGATTTTTTTTCATAGACAGGAAAATGAAAAACTATCTCAGAGGGAAACACTGCATTTCACAATACCCCCCTCTATAGTTTTTCTTCCTGTCAAAGTGAAAATGTAACTTTACGTGCTACACTATGAACAGTAAACACAAACCCTCAGAAACAGTAGCATTGACATTACTCCGAATAACACGAAACCCTGGGAAACACACTTTTGTTCATATTCTATTAAGTAAACCAACTTGTTACAAATCAAAAAGTTACCTTAAACTGTTTTATAAAGTATACATAATCTTTTTATTTCCAGTTAATTGAAAATCACAGCAACATCCTCTCATTAAACCTGCATATGCCAACAGTGAACTTTGGTCTAAACTGTACAAAGCCTGCATTACTTCATTTAAAGGAAGGCACAGACATCAGAAAATGTAGAATTCAAAGATACATAGCGATGTACTGTTCTTTTACCAGATTAAGAAAACTACTTCAGGAAAAGACCAAAAACAAATTATACATTTAACCAGAATTCCACTCTTAACCAGTTTCTCTTAATAGCTGCCTCAAAATCAGTCAAGTATTTTAAGTATACACCTAATGGCATCAAGCATATACTTAACTTTCCTGGATGAAAGCTAACTGTCTAGGACAGACAAACAGATAACATAACAACACACACTTAAAAACAACAGGCAACAGTTTTACTTTGAACAGATGAATGATACCACTATGACTGGCATAAGGTGCATACAGTGGAGGTTACAGAGCTCCCTTTGTTTCCACTTACAGGAGAGACAAACAGTTGGTCTTATACAGGATTGTATTAGACAAAAAGTTGGAAGGAGACATCTGCCCTGTCTTCCAAGGCTCTAGATCACCAGCCCATTACACTTTCCCTCCTACAGGCTACTCGGTCTACTCCGTTGCCATTTGCACAATGTAAATATCTACATTACCAAGTGATGCAGTGCATGGAGGGAAGGATCGAGGTTCAATTTGCTGTGAGGTATTAAGGGGTATCCACATCACATCTTTGCTGGCAATAAAGTTAGTGCCAAACATCAGTCCTAGAAGCACACTATGCAGAAGCAAAGCCAGTTGCTCAGACTTTGTGTCCACACTGCAGGTGAGGCACTCTGAAAGGCTTCCCAGTGTGTAACTTCGTGTTGGTTCCACCAGGAGAAACAGCTTTCAGCACCTCTGTAGAATACCTAATTGCATGCAGCAAGATTCCAAGTATAGATGCAACGCAAATTTGCACCAAAAAGAAGCTCTCCAACGTGCTAAATCACTAATGAAGATGGACGTGGTGAATCGCATCTGCTGGAATTCTCCTGTTTCCTAAGATGCAATAGACTTATCAGGACCAAATTACTTCTGGCTCCAGCCTATTGCCTCTCTTGCAGCACAGGTGACAGCTTTCACTGTCACTGGACTGCAGAGCCGATGTTTAGGTCAGACACAGGCCTGCCTGCAGACAGACTAGAACTCTATGCCTCCTGCACCATGTGACTTCTCCAGTCACCCTGTGCCCAAGTACTCCAAGTGAGAAAAGGTATGGCAGAAACTAAGTTGGGAGAAGTCCCTTTGTCATTCTAGTCTCTGTTAGTGAGAACTTGTAAAGTGCTTGCTTAATGTACTGGTAATCAATACCTTTAACAGTGTATCTCCATGTTTATGTATGTTCTAAACTTTTTTTAAAGTACTCTGTAGATAAAGAGACCATACTGCTTTAACAACATCTGCAGCTCAACATAACTAGTTTAATGATGCCAAATGATATACAAAGATGTGCAGTTGTTGAGTATATACTCTGCTATAATGGATAAAACACTTACGTGATATTATATAATGTAATGCAGTCATCAGGCACAGTCAACGTCGGTTCACAAAGGGAAAGTCCTGTTTAACTAATTTGATCTCCTTCTATGACAAGGTCACCTGCCTAGTGGATGAAAGGAAGGGGGTAGATGTAGTTGTTCTGGATTTTAGTAAGGCTTTTGATACTGTGGTTCCGTGGTTGAGGGGTGACTTCATTGCTCTCTGCAGCTTCCTGAGGAAAGGGAAAGTGGAGAAGGAGGTGCTGAGCTCTCCTCCCTGGTGTCCAGTGATAGGACATGTGGGAATGGTTCAAAGCTGCACCGGAGGAGGTTTAGACTGGACATTCGGAAGCATTTTTTTACTGAGAGGGTGGTCAAACACTGTAACAGGCTTCCTAGAGAGGTGGTCAATGCCCCGAGCCTGTCAGTGTTTAAGAGGCACTTGGGCAATGTCCTTAATAACATGCTTTAATTTCTGGTCAGCCCTGAATTATTCAAGCAGCTGGACTAGATGATCATTGCAGGTCCTTTCCAACTGAAATAGTCTAGTCTATGCTATTCTATTCTATAAACACAGTGTAAAATTTGATAACATGTGACCAAATAAATAATTAAATAATTTGTAATATTCCAGAATTGGAAAAGTTTCATTTTGGGAGTCAGTATTACAAAACATATTAAGAAGGAGTAGGTTTCACTATCAGTGAATTACAATACACTACTGCAATTAGCTCTCAGTTGAAAATAGATGATGCCATAGTATATAGAGATTATTAACAACAAAATGACCAGTGACTTCTATATTCAGGATTTAACTCTAAAGAGGGGATATTTTTATGATAGGTTCTTATCAATGAATTAGCAGCTCATGGACACAGTATAACACAGGAGAACTCTTTAACATTTCTATGGTTTGGAAGGATATCACCAAAGTAAATTCCAACTGCACAGATATTTAAAATACAAACTACATAGTTCTACTTTGGTTTATGAGTATGCAGTTGTTTCCATAAAATCTTAATGCAATCCAAGAATAAAGACTATAATTTGTGTTGTCCTCCCTTCCTCCCCCCAAATTATCTTGTTCATTTAGTACTTTCCACAGTTTCACGTGATGCAAAAGAGATTTTTCAAAGTAAGTCCCCTGTAACTCCCACCAAATTGTTTTTTATAGTTCAATTGCAAATTGTGTGTATTTCTGTTGGCATGTTAATTTTCCAGGTCCTTAGTTATTTCGGTTATTTCAGTGCATGCGTATATGGGAAGAACTTAGAGAATAAGTCACTGAATGCATTATTCAATACTGAAAATTCTCCGTGTCTTTCAACTGAACTTTTAAATATGGTAAAGCCTCCCAATTATTATATATTAACACTTTTTATTCATTAAATGTGATTTACTCATGCTCTACAGAAGTAATTTCAGGAAGAAACTTAGAAAAGTTATCCGACTTGGAAAGATGATCAAAAAAACCACCCCTCTTATCTTCATAATAATTCTAACCTTTCACTGAGACTGTTATCCTATACATAATCCTGTACTTACAAACCCCATGCACTCCCTAAGTTAGCATATCATTCATTGCCAGTATCCAGAAAACTTTACAAAAGTTCAACTACTCCATATATTTGTATCTAGGGAAGAAAAAAAAAAAGTAACGTACCTCCTTCAGGCAGCAAAGCTGAAAATGTGACAAACATCTGACAAAAATGTACTTCAGCTGCCCAAGCTGATATTTCAATATATGTGCCAAAATATACCCCCCACCCCAGCCTTATGAATTGTATTTTGATATATCCCATGCATTGAAAGTTCCATATAAGGGAATCCCATCAACAGTTAATTATAATAATTACTTCCAACACTAAGTACAACATGTCCCAAAAATCATGTTTCACTCATTGGCACTTGTGATACACAAACAAGTCATTTTATATTACTTTGAGAAGTTATTCTCATCAGTAGTACCAGTTATTTTAAGATCCCATGTTTACCCTCAGAGGCAAAAAATACTCCTCATAAGTTTAAATTAAAACATTCCAGGAGTTTTCATTCTACAAATCGAAAGCAGATCATAATGGCTGAGCTACACTGACATCCTGGCTACGAATTTTTATGAAGATGCCGCCCTGAAAGACCTGTTGCCTTTGCAAGTGAAATCTGTTCGTATATGGACTGCTCTACAGTTCTCCACTACCACTGTTGAGTGATATGTGGAAGAATTACATACTGTAATATTAACTTTCTTCTTTAAAATTTATCTGAAGACAAAATGAAACACTGATAATTTATCAATGATTTAACTTGCTATAATTTAATCGGATCTACAAGAATTAAGATTATTTAATCTACTCTTGTATTACAGAGAAAAGTGTGCATTTTTCAATGCTATGATCAGTATCTTTCAAGCCAGCAACGTTTCCAAAATGGCTTCCTAAGAAAACAAGGTTGATGGGATCTGTGAAACTGACTCCCATCTCTCTAGCTGATTTCTGAATTCATTGCCCAATTTCAATTTTATTTGATAGAGGGAACAGAGTCTCATGAACGGCTGCTGAAACTGGAAGCCGGGCAGGTAGGAAGCATACAGGTTTGTGTGCCCACTGAGGGAAGCCAGAACCCTGCTGTGAATTGCTGTGTTCAGCAACAGATAGGCAGCTGTTCAAACACGACAGGCACAAGCCCAGACCTGTGACTGCATGCCTGGCTGTCGCTGGGTGGACCATCACAGGAGAAAAGCGGTGCGTTACTATAGCAAGTATTCGCATGTGTGGGAGAGGGACAAAGAGAGGTGCAACACAGAGATGGAAAAAGTGAAAAAAAAAATTTAAAAGGGTATAGGAGACAAGCTGCTGGAAGACAGGCTTCAGATGTTCTGCTCTTACACAACATGCTTTGACTTACAAGTACCTGATCTGTAGTTTTAAATTAACATGACTTGAAGTAGGTGTAGTATTTCACTAACTTGCTCCCAGGGGATCAACCTTCAATTTCTTCAGAGAACATTGCCTTATTAAGGTTCACATTAGTTTTGGGGACTTCGGAGATGGCAAAACATTTGGTGAAGGTACAGGCAGTTCTGACAGATGCTGGGGAGAGAGGTGTCAGGAAGAAACCAGACCAGAAATCCAAAAATCATTTGGTAAAAGCACGGATAGGTCCAATAAAGGGTAAAATAATGGGCTGACTCAGTACAGACTTTCACTTATCTCTTTACTCAACTGCATATTCAAAAATAATTGCAATTGAGGAGGCAGGAACAGATTGCCAGGCAAACTAAAATTAAATTTTGATCCACCTAGGAGAATGGAGTCCATACATTCCCATCGTTTATGCTGGAGAGGAACAGAAGTCTTCATCCAATGACAGCCATCCACAATCCAGTGTTGTGAAGATTTTTTGACTCTATTCTTGGTCCAGATGTAATGGTGGGGACTCTGGTCAACTTCTGAGGTCCCGACAACAAAACTGCCCCAACTCTGTCAAAACCCCTGGGGTTCTGTTCTGTTTTATTCTGAGTGGGACTAAAGTGACAAGCTAAATTGTGTGAAATACATCTGTCTCTTCAATCATGCATGCTATCAGAAACACAACTAAGAACTGGCAGTTTTTAACAGTATGGGAAGTAAAAAAGGAAAAC
Source organism: Syrrhaptes paradoxus (assembly GCA_013400615.1). Lineage (NCBI taxonomy): Eukaryota > Metazoa > Chordata > Aves > Pterocliformes > Pteroclidae > Syrrhaptes > Syrrhaptes paradoxus. Next base: position 25,205 of record VZTO01011777.1, read on the forward strand.
TTAGATAAATCCTAATACTGTGAGACTACCCAAGCAACACCTGGTGCATGGTGTAGAGGCAAGAATGTCATTCACTTAATCTCACTGTGGAATTGATTCAAAAAGAAATTTGATTTTAAACATCAGTAAGGTTCTTTTGAATATTATCTTTTGAAAGAGAAAAGACACTTTATACAGTCTTGCTGATGTAGTATGTAACTGTATAGTTATCATTTGGACGCATAGGTCTTTCATACATGACCAGAATGCATTTCAAACTGGATAGTGCTATAAAGTGAGAATGTGAAGCTTCAGTTCCTCCTGTGTCTGTAATCCATTTGCAACAACATCTCCAGATCCACAAGAACCAAATCCAATGTCAGTATCCCAGAGGACACAGAGACACATTCTTCAAATGGTGGAGGAATCCTGATACCAACGCCGGAACTGACAAAATGTTCTTTACAGCCTGAGAAATAACAACCCACTTAACTGAGGGAGAATAGACTGAATGGAGCTTTTTTTGGAGGCAGGGAGCAGAAGTGTCATATGTAGTGCCACATATACAAATGAGGTTATATATCATAAACACAGAGATTGTCTACACAAGTTCAGTCCATAATGTCACATGCTTATTAGGCATTTGGGGAGTTTTGCAAAAAGCAGAGTTTGGCATGAAGTTTCAGAACAAGACTACAATCGTTACTATTTTAAAGAATATTTTTATTATATTATTGAAGCATATGTTGTTATGTTGGCAGTCTCGTTTACTATTTTCCAGTTCCCTGCATCTATCCCAGTAGGGTTTAGGAACATGGCAATGAAGCAGGCTGAACACAGAATTAAAAAAAGTCATCTTCCACTTCCCAAGGATACATGCTGCCCTGCCCAAATAGAACATCTGGTCTTCAGACATTTTGGGGAAAAAAATGCAGAGAGAACAAAAATGGCCACAAAATAATTCCTTGTTGTTTAGCTCAGGAAAACTTCACTTGAAAGTATCTTTAATAACCAATCAATAACTATATTTAAAACTATTTCATAAGCTCTGTAATACATTTATGACTTCAGGTAATTTTTCTTTTTCAAGAAGAATTCTAAAGTGAAAAAAGAATCTGAGGATTCAATCTAGAACATGTATTTAAAAACAGGCAAGCATAGATTAAAAGCCATTCGTATAGATTCATCTTCTCACACAGAAGACATGATGGGCATACGATCAGTTCATATGCTAATTCTGGAACTGACAGTCATGTAGTGAATACTAGATTTCTAAGTCTCACTTAGAAATGCATTGACTGATGTGGATATATGCTTTGTAACCCGCAGAAATAAAAAAATTAAAAAGTAATGCAAAATATGAGAGCACATTATATTAAAAAAGGTGTGTTTAATAAAACTTCAGGTCAGTACTCACTGGATGGCTGTATACTATTGCATTGCTATCTGAGCATTAGGCTAAACGATACTTTGCTATTTAATATAGCTGAAAAGAACTAAAGTGATAATTGTGGCAGAACTGAGTAGGGCTTGTACTGAGAAGGGCCAGGGCACCTGACTAGTGGAAGAAGCAAATGATGGAGGAAAGAGCCATCACCATATTGTTTTTTCACTATATTTAGAATTAGGACTAACAATTTTTTTATGCAACATGCTGCTGTAAACATAAATTTGATTGATATTTTAAAATTGCAATACTACTAAAAAACTCTATCAATTTATTCATCATATATTAATAATGAGCCAGGATGCCCATTCCTCCAAATTTGAAAAACAGAGTATCTACCCATCATGTGATGACTCGGGACCAATGCCTTTGCTATTGTATCAAATATAGCTGGAACCAACATTAGTTTCACACCTAAAAGGGATACAGAATGATACCATGATGCTCTCAGCCTTTGTTTCTATGTGGTATTTGGCTTTCAGAATTTAATTGATACAGGGACTTATAAATTATAAAATTGCATTTAACAACGTCTTTGACACATTTACTGCTTGAAAGCTACTCTGCATATGCTATCAAAAAGAAAGAAAAAAACTAAAATGTTTCTTTAAAAATAAGCCTTTCATTTGATAGGCTAACACACAACATACACGTTGCTCATACCCTTCTTCCTGAAACAGGAGGCTATAAATCCTTCTAGATGCTAAAAAGTACTCTTATGGGGTAGGACCCAATCCATTACCTTCCAGTTCTCAATTTCAGTTTACATATGAATGTCATTCATTTTAATATGAGGAAAAGGAAAAAACACTCCTCAGGACTGCTCTGGCTACAAATGGATAGTAAATGAACCACCATTTCTATACTGCTTTGTGCATTTTTCACAACAGGTGCTTTTCATATTCACCACTACAATCTATTCCACTAAAATTATCACTAACTTCCAGAAACAATGTATCATTTAAGCTATGGTCAAAATATTGTTTCATGGAGATGAATGCATGTTAGTCTCAAATATGTTCCCATAGACTACTGCTAATCTTTAAAAACAGACAAAGGTTTGTTTCTTAACCAAGTGAAATGCAAACTCCAAAATGGAAAGTAAACATAGCATATGCTTTGAAGAGAATGAGGAAGTCGGAAAACTGAATAAATAGATGACTCCTAAGATCACTTTTCTTCCCAACTGTATTTAAAATAGACTTGAAATGATTAAGGAATACAGTTTTTCTAAAAATGGTTTATGTGATATTCATGGTCACTACATATTTTCTTTGTAGGTTTTGCAGTCTGGAAGTGCTTCTATAATATATTAAAATGAGAGCTCAGCAGTTCATGGGAAATTCCTTCAGTTTTCATTTGTGTTTCTAAAAAAGGTTCTCTTCAAAGGTTCAAAGCGCTGGCTTTCTTTCCTTCCTTCTTTCATCCCTCCTTCCTTCCTTCGTTTCAAAGGGCATCTCATGCAACAAGTGGTAGTATTTTACTTTGAATTTTTAGATCTCAATTTTGCTGGATCAAAAGTCCGTATTGTAACTGCCAGAACTCATCCCCATGCCCCATTTTACAAGTTTTTATCTAGGCTTGGAAAGAGCATGCAAGGAGTCAGTACAAAGTCATTACCATCCACCTCAGCACAAAACAGCATCAAAACATGTAACATTTCAGGAGAAAGAATTCAGTGACACAAAAATTGGAACAAGTCAAACATAAACACACAAAAAGTGATATCATCTAAGCAGCCCTGCTCTCAACTACTTCATATATAAAAACTGAACCTCCTGCTCTGAAAGAAAACAGATGGATGAGAAGCCTTTTCCCAAAAGGAAGTAATTTGCTTATTTGCTTAGGGGCATATACAACTACATTTCATGGTCTGTATCAGCCAGGCATGAACAATGTTCTTAAATGATCACTGTGAAAGCTGTATGTAATGGGATGAATGTTAAAATTTTTCTAAAACTTTAGAGAACATATAGATATGACTAAATGGCTGAAATTAGTCAGAGAATTAGGGCAAACACAGCGAATGCAGTTCTTTTAGGATGGTAAATCCCAAATAATTGGTTAGATTAACACTGAGTCTTATGTCTCTCAATTTAATGACCTCTACATTAAAATATCTATGTCTCAACTCTAAGAACAAACAATGCAAAACACATGACTGAGTTACCTTTTTATGATCTGAGTAGTAAATCCTACTCATTATTATAGGATGCACAGCAGTTCTGACAAGTGCAACACAAGCATTACAGGACCTTGACCTAATTCCTATGTGTTCTCATTTCAGAGTTTTTGCCACAAATTGTCAAAATGCCTATCATTGCCCAAAGATTAATTTCTCCATTTCTCAAAGACATCAACTTCTTTACCACCCAACCTCATGAACCAGAAGACTACCAGAATGCTCTTCAATACTTTTCACATGCAATTTCCTCAACATACATGGGTATATCATTGTACACCAGTCTTGATAAGACAGTCATGTGAGCTTAGATTCCATGGTTATGACTTTCTCTTCCTAGCTCCACATTTTTAGTTACTCTACTAAGCTAAAAAAAAAAGTGTCTAGCTAGATCTCCATTTCAGGAGACTCAGATCACACTCCATCCTTCTAATAATGCCTGAAAGATCCAACAATCCTGAGCAACTAGAGTCCTCCCTGACTCTGGAAGATGGAGTGATGATCCCATAACACTAACCCTAAAACCAGAAAATCCAAGACAGGCCCACTAAAATCCTGAAAATTTCAGTACAGTCTCTTGACTCTGTTTGATTTAGGATGTAATAATGTATGTCATAATCACAGTGCTTCCAGTCTACTGCATTAGAATATGATTTGGCCTCTGTGACATCTATTACCGGATTTCTTATGGCACAATGATCTATGAGCCCTAACCTTCTAGCTCTGCAGATCAGCCCCACCTGCCTATCACAGACATGTACACCTCAATCTTCCTACTCAACCTTTCTGTTATTCTCTGCATATCTCTGCCCTTCTTGGAAGTAGAGTTCTCCAAGATACTTTGTAGGCCTGAAAGGATGCCAGGAAGGTGGCAAAACCAGAATTAGTTATGTTTTGTATTTGAGAGGGCATACCTGGTTTCTTCACAACCTAGTCTTCTTTCCCAAACTTTGTGCAAGAACATGTTCTGTGGAAAGCTGGTATAGCCACTCCAAGGAGCTTTGGTTTCTCCACTAAAAAAAATCCTTTAGTGCAGTTGAAGTACAGACCATCAAAAACTAAGAGACTGAGAGATCTGATTTTTACATGCAGCTATCACAGCTGGCTGCTCATTCCAACAATGTAGGAAACAATGCTGGTACAAATCACTCAGATGAATTAAAAAAGCTCATGTTTCCCCAACAAACAATAAACAAAGAAACTGCCCAGAAGTGCCTGTTCATAGAGAGAAACACACATATGCAGTCAGAACAAATTCATCCCCAAGTAAAATTGGAGTAGACACACAGAGAGTAGAATAAAGTTTCACACTTGTGCTCTGTGATCTCACAAAGCTAGAATACGGTAGATACAGAAGTATTTTATTTTGAGGTGCCATCTGCCAACTGTGAGACCTCAAAGTTGGCCTTTCTGTTATGCAACTTCCTTGGATAAAGCAACCCTTATGAACTGCTGTGTTATTCAGAACAATTTAAATTAATTTAGCAATAACAATTACACTATGAAGCTTAAAACAACCAGTAGAGTAACTTCAATTCTCTTTCAGGGCCCACAGTTTCCACAGGAAACATCCTGCTCTAACATTGATTTTAAAAAGGCATCTCTTCTTGCAGAAAGGAGCTCTTAAATTAATAGCTAATAGAAATACTTGAAGATTCACTGCTGATTTAGCCAGGTCAGAGCTATTGTCAAGAACAGAGCAGCACTGTCTCCCTGCTCTTAATCAGCACACTGAAAATTTAAACCTGGCTCACACATCTACATTCTTTCTGTTAGATATCCATACTGTCCCAACCAGAACCAATTCCACTTACTCATGGAAACTAGAGATCCTGAAACCACACACTCTGTAACCATTTCCTGAAGTGGAATTATTCAAAAATCTGGTTTTGATTTTTTCTCTGAGGAAGAAAGACTTTTTCAAAATTTGATTACCTGCATTGACCAGTCATGGGAGCAAAAAAAAAAAAAAAAAAAGAAATGTGTAAAAAAATTTAACTACCTTTCAAAATTAAAAAAATTTAAAATTTTAACTAT
>VZTO01011778.1:0-18822 GCA_013400615.1 Syrrhaptes paradoxus
ATTCTAACATTAACATGTTGCCAGAATAAAACTAGTATTTTTTGAATGTTAGGTTGAAGGGAGGAGCTTGAGAAACTGCTGCCAACAGACATTTTCCCTCTCTAAGACTATTTTCCTACCATCAGTAAGCACCAAATTACTAACACACATCCCTCTGTCTGCTGCACTCTGTAGCCAGCACGACAGAGGCTCAACAAAACCTATCACTGAGCACCCTCAACAACTGCCTGCAGAGCTCCTCAACCACTGGACTGTTTTCCAGCATACCAAGCGTATACACATATTCCAGTAAGCATACAACTTATCTTTACAAGTCACCATTCCAGGAAGATACTGTTGGCATTTTCACTAGCATTCCATTCCTAAGACTCAGCTATTCTTAAACTTTTTGTTTTAAAATCTCCGCAGCTTGATACCAATATAAGATGCTTTAGAAACGTGCTGATGAAGTTTATCTTTTACTGCAGAACAAGATAGTTGGTTCCATTTTCAAATGCTACATAGAGCACGTGGAGTTTATAAATAAACACTGGAAGTGTTTTTAGATCATTATTAGCCAGAATTGACCCTCTACTTTTAAATAAAGCAAATGCTTTGCTAGCAGCTTTACATATTACTCTGTTAAGATTTAATCAGCTTATTTATCTTTGCAAGCATGCGGGTTTTGTTTCTTTCCTAGAGCCCTTCCCAAGGAGAGAGACGAGGATAACTCCCAATTTTTGTCCAGCCACAGTAACAAAGAACATATTGTGAAGGCAAGGTAAAGCAGAAGAGCAAACATCACTGTCAAAAGGAAAGAAGTTTCAAAAGAGTTAAGACTTGACCATTCTCTAAATATTGCTATCCCACCCGACCAGAGCTCTCTTCATAGCAGCTAGGATTGCAAACTGAGGACCTCAAGGAACAAGTGTCAGATCTTGTCATACCATCATCATGTACACATTTATACTCTTCTCTGAAACAAAATATTTTAGAAAAGGAAATTTAGTTAGCTTCATCTCAAAACCTCCATTCCCACAACTTTAAAGCCCTTTCACTTTGTTGTGAAACTAGGTCTCCTCTTTCTCTCTTCTGGTTCCAGGGTCATCTTTAAGCTCCTTTAAGATTGCTTGTTCAGCTCAGTCCAAAATCCAGTTAAGACAAAACCCATCGAGAGTGTTTCGTTATCCTATAACCCCCCCCCTTTTTTTTTGAACTCTCATCTGTTTCTCAAGATGTTTTGTTCATTCTATGTTTAAGACAAAACACTATGGGGTTGGGTCTCTACAGTTTTTAGCATGCAGTCATCACTGTCAACAGCTCCTGGGTAGTTCCTACACACTGTGAAATAGCATGCACTACTCCTGTCCTTTAGAAAGGAATTCAGAAACTCTAAAGACTGTCCTTAAGAATAAACTGCAAATTTCCAGATCTTTTAGCTTTTTGATATCCAGTTTTATTTCTTCCATTCTCTAAGTTAATATATAAGCCCATTTCCCACTGAGCAAATACCAGACTCTCCAGGCAGAGTACAAGGAATTTAGAGATGGTATCATTCCTATTTCAGAGAAAGAAGTTATGATTCAAAACTTTATCGTTCTGGTCAAGGTCACAGCAACTCAATGATGGGATTAAGATAAAGATATAGGACAGCAGCATTCCAGCTGCAGAGTTGCAGGTAGCTACATTGAAGATTTACATGCAGCTTTGTTCAAAAATATAATAGGATGAATAATCTAATGTCAGTCAAAGCAGGTACATTCTCCTGTAACATACGGCTTAAAATAGCACCAATTAATTTCTGCCAGAATTTGTGCACTATGCAATAGGATTCTCTCACATTTAAATGAAACAAAATTTCTTTGTATGGAATGGGAAGAGGACTACGGAGATGAACACCAATCCTAGGGGAAAAAAAAGTCATATTGAGGAAGTTCACTTCACAGAAACCAAACCCTGTAGTTTCATTCTGGATTATTTGCATACACTGAGTTCAAAACAAATCATACAGGCTTATTGCATGCTTGTGCCTTACTGCTGAACGTGGCACACGCAGAAGGGTACTACTGCAAATGGTAAAGGCAGATGGAGCAGCCCAACAGTGTCGGGTGTCCTCTGCAGTAACACAGCAGCAGGAACATATATACAGCCCTGTAAGAAACTGAAAATATGCGTTGCTTAGTTGATGGGCTATCATAGCTTACCTAGCACATACCTGTCTGCATTCACACAAATAAAACCTCCACTTCACTTTGAAAGGCCCAGCACGGTAACTCTGTGTATAACTTTTGTCACAGAAGACGGGTTCTGTTCCCAACTCATGTCAAATTTAACACAGTGCTCCATCTCAGCACTTTGCCTCCCTTCTCTTCCAAGTCTCAATTCCTTCACAGTCTGTAAGAATTAACTAAATACACTAACGGAACCCGACCTTCAGAGCCATCTTGTAAATGCACTTTATCATACCGTTAGTCAGACACGCACATACACGGCCTGTCCTACCCACTGAGCAGCTAGGCTCCTAAAACGCTTTATTTGTGAACTCCACATCAAGAGAGTCACTCACTAATGTTTTACAGAACCCTTCCTTTTAATGAACAACTTCAAAATGGTTTACCAATGCTACAGAAACCTTTACACCTACGCGCAAGATAACGTCTCCGTTATCACAGGCAGCAAGGAGTTCAAGGAACTGAACAACTACTATTGTTAAAGCAGCTCCTATGGTTCTCAACCTCCAGTCACTTGCTAGGACTCCTGCTTCAATATTCGCTGCATGACAGTAGCTGAACGTGTACAACCCTTGAAGTCTTCCCCACCTGCAATATCATCTATGCACATGACAAGCTCCTAACTTTAAGTCAGATACACTTTCAGAGTTACAAGTTAGCCTCTGCGCATTTCAAGCAACTCCAAACTCTGAACTTGCCTTTCCGACAGCACCCAGAGGAATTGTTTAAACCAGATTTCCACATTCCCTTTGTAGTCTTCGTTGTTTCAACATCAACAGGAAGTTCCAGTTCCTGCCAACAGGACTGAACTCACTAGCACTCAGGAAACAAAAATCCTAATGAAGCCAAGGGCATTAAAATATCGGAGTTCTCTGAAGCAGACTGAAAAATTTATGGGACAGCCAGCCAACCAACTTGGCCATTCCTCTACTTCTTCTTCACTAAGTCTTACGCAATGAAATTTATGTCAGAAATGAGATCCATGGGGGGGGGGGTCGTACTCTTGCTAAAATCTTTAAAAGAGAAAGAACAACAGGTAAGGTCAGGAAACTATATGGGAAAGCATATTTTTACCCATACTCATTCTTGATACATGGGAAATTTTTATAAAGATTTATTTGTATTACAGAAGTAAGAAGCAGAGCCTGTTCAATGTATAATTTACACTCATCACAGACTAGCACAATTGAATATAATGAAATTATATATTTTTGTGTCTTGGCACGTTCTAAAGGCATTTAATCTCATTTTAAAAGGTTTCTAGGAAAACCTGTAAGCTTGATATGGATGATGCTTCTATTTCTGGGTTTTCGAAATAAGTTTCTAAATTTCTAAATCAAGCAAACCTCATGCAAAAAGTCACTCAAGTTCCACACTCTTTTCTTTCCAAAGTATCAATGTAGCTGTGAAAAAAACAGATAGCAGCCAAACTCACGCTTACCTCACTTTCTTTTGAATATGTTACTGTGTTCTTGAAGGCAGGCTTCTCGAGAATAAGACATTCACTTTGCTGAACTCACTCAAGACCTTTCCAGGGGCTGAAACGCTTAAGTGTCTCTGCTCTAAGCCTAATTCCCCCTAATCTTGTTGACAAGTATACCTTCAGATAATTCTCTTCTTGCTAGGGACGACAATATGCGTACTTGCAAGGCAGTTTACTATTCTTCACTACTCCCAATGACCCAAGTCTCTAATCTCTTCTTACAAGTTACTCATAGAAGAGTCACTTTGTTCCTCCATTTCCCGCACAGGAAAATCAAGTATTGACTTCACCTAAGCTGCTACTTTCCATATATGATAAAACCCCACAGTCCAACTGTGTCAAAAGCATTGATCATGTCAATCATCTCTAACCAACAACTTCTGGGTTTGTTTTTCTCAAAGGTACATGAGCTATATGTCTATGTAAGAGGAAAGTTATATGTCCAAACAATCAATTGTATGTTGAATGACCGCACAGAATCTTTGAACTGAATACAAAGCCTCATGAAATCTACCAAACTTCCACCAACTTCCTGTGTATAGACGTATATTTAGGATCCCAGTAAAGCTCACTACTCAGAAAACAGTGACAGAACAATTCCAAGGCTAAGGGAGAACTGAAATTCACTCATTCCATTGTCACAACTTGAATGTCCTCTCCAGAGCTCAAGCTGTTTATAACTAATGCCATCACATTTACACATAGGCTGATGCTTGCCCACATTATAAGAGAAATAGTAAGGGTTGAATACAACTCATCCAAACATATATTCTCAGATTAAAAATTACTCCCCTCTAAAGCTACCTGGTAACAGCAATGAGGCAATGCTCACTGAACACTTCATTATTTCCTTTTCTCACACCATTCACATAAAAAAAAAGAATAAAAAAGAATGGAGTCCTCTATCCTCTCCTGAATAGCCTGACCTGGAAATAATCTCTACAGATTAAAAAAAGAGAACACAGATTTGAAATCACAGCTATTGTTAGAGTAAAATATTTAGAACTTCTGTCCCTTTGATGGCCAAATTCTTTTTGCTACAAGGTATTTTTACTACATGTTACTTCTACCTAAAAAGTAAAGTAATCCCACCAAGCCACTGTTGATGGAAATTCTGGCAATAAATAAGGTTTAAATTTATATTTTCAGAGTATTACTCAAGTACAGGAATTTCATAAGAAAGTTAGACAAACCACCTTACTCCCAAACGAACAGTCTGCTATTTCTTCCCTCAGCATCTTCCCTGCTAATACACATCACTCCCATACGTACAAAACAGCCAGAGAAAAGGAAAACACATAATTTGCAAAAACAGAGCCAAAACTTCACAGCTTTAATAATGAGTTCATGTTATGCCTACCAGACAGTCTCATAGCAGGTCATCTGATTAAATGAAGCTGTGCTAATCTATTAGATACCATAAATCCTATTAGCAACATGCACAGCAGCTTGTGCATTTTCACAATGACAAAGGAATTATGCACAATGCACTGGTCGTTCCAGTGTTTTGACATCATATTGGCTTGGAAAAGCTGAGGGTTTTTTTGTTATTTAATCAGAAGTACATATTGATTTGTATTTGACTTTTATTCAATAGCAAAAACAGTAAGATCAGAATTGCTTGTGGAACGAATCTGAGGTGTTCTTGCTTTCGTTTACATGATCCAAAATAGAATACAAAATTATTCAGGGGTGCCTTCTGATCCTGAAGTACACACATCTCCAGACATGGTGATCACCGAAAAAAAGATAGAATTTTAGAAGTTAGAAATCATAGGAAAGGTATACAGGAACATAACATAAGAAATTTATAGAATGACACAAGCTTCTGTGATACAAACTTTATTTGAAGGGAAAAAAATCCCTGTAGAACATGCAGTGAAAAGCTCAAAGACATGAGCTTAACACCCAGCCCGGTACGCTGGTACCAGGAACACTGTGTTCAGTTTCAGAAGACTTGTTTAGAGAAAAAGACAGGAGTTAGCTTGCTGCTTGCTTTTTGAAAAACAGGTAAATATCTAGTAACTGAAAGTAACAAATTTCACTGCAGAAATACTTTCTACAAAACACTTGGTTAACCAGTAATGTTCCCTAAAGACTAAGGGGCTTCACAAGAGGCAAAAACAACTGAAGTTATAGTCTGGAAGGTAATGGAGGTTTCATTCTTCAAAGCATATTAGTAATAATTACGATTACACAGAATATAAACTCTGAAACTTTCAGGTTCTGTTTAAATAACACTGACACATTGAAAAAGAACATTCTGACAAGAGCCACTTTGCTCAAAATAAATTTGGCCTTCTTTTGTCAAACGTGGCAGATAAGTAATTTCTCATTCATGAGAGAATAACTATTCTCATCATTTTATTTATTACAGTTCCCTGCCCCACTGAGATGAAACAGTTTCATCTATGGTCTCCCTCTGCTTTGCCAGTTCCATTTCTGAAAGAAGGCAGGCGCTAACATCTATTATTTACCAGGTTTCCTGGCCATTCTAAAATCCTTCCTGTTGACATAAGCATACACACACTGAAGTAGAAAACAGGTACTTTAGGTTTGCACAGATTAACAGATAAAAACCTGAAGTTAGCCACTTCTTAAAGACGGTATGAGTTTCTTAAGCATTAGAAAAAAAACTACCTTGTTTCTCTACTTACGTTTTCTCTCACTACAGTAGAAAGCCAACTTCTGCTGTCAAACATGTAAATTCTGTAAAAAAACCAAAACCCAGAATTAGTACAATTATCAAGAAGTAACACCAACTTCTTAAAAAAATCTAGCAGAAAATAAAATACTATCACAGCACAGACTATTTTATGTTAGCTAACTTAAACAGCCAGCTTGTCTTAATGAAGGAAATGGGCATTGCTTTAATAATCTAACATAACCAAAAGGCTTGCTCATGTCAAGAAGCTTTTAACATTCTTTTTCCAAGAAAGCTCTTGCAATGCTCAGATCATTAATTCTTCTCCCCTATGGATACAGAAGTCCATACTATTAGAGAGTTTAGGATTGTAACAAAACATTGTCTAGCTCATACAAGACTAATTCTCACTGCACTGTCCCCCCAAAATCTGCATTTTCAAAGCATCAAAATTATCTCTGCTCAATACTGGTTCTGAGGTATGCTTGCTTTCTAAGCACAGTTAAGCATCAAGATCTCTATTTTATCAAAAGAAGTTACATAAACCTCCTACTAATGAGCTCAAGTGAGAGCACAACACTCTTCTAGAAGAGTTCTGACTTCTAATCACTAAAGATACTAAAAAGTAAAAATTGACACATTCAGTAACTTGCGGTCTGGTCTGGAAAACTGTAATGATTTAACATACGAATGGGCTTTGTAGCAAGGTGAAAAAATTTATTGTAATAAATTTTGGAACCTTTTTTTCCCCCCTGGAAGTGCAAAGTATTAATTATGACTCGCCCCAAAATTTGAAACATTGACAAATACATTCAAAATATCTGCTTATACATTCAAAATATCTGCGATCTGTCTCTATCACAGCAAGACAAGAGCTACGGGTGATGTCACTGGACACCTGAGTGTGCACCTTCAAAGCCGCTGCATCAAGACAGTGGAAGATTATTCTAAGGACAAAGCAAGAATGTACTGAAGCAAAATAATCTTAAATCAGAAAGCCAGTCTACAGCTTCATATACTCTAAACTGAAATGCTTACATGTAATGCGTCTTTCTGATTTTACCATTCACTATTAGCTGGAAAATTTACAAACCACTTCAGCATCTAGTATAGAGGTTAAGCTACTTAGGATATGGGTCATCCTCATCCAAGCTCATTTATAGATGAACAGTTTAATGCTGTGATTATGAAACCATCACAGTGTAAGCAGTTTTGTCACTGCCAGAACACACTTTTAGACATAAAACATAACTCGCACTCAGAGGCCCATCCCCATCCCCCCGCAAAGACACAAAGACATGACATGACCCTTTTAAGTGCTGAAAAAAGATCAACTAACTATATTCAACTTTCTGAAGTCTTGACAGAAAAAAAACTGCCCACATTGCAGAGATAATGAAATCTATTGAAATTCTGAAAGAATTACCTGAAATGTAAACAAGTAAAATTATGCTGGAGCACTAACAGCACACAGAATACACAATAGCAAAGGCCAAAACACACACCATTATCGTCCTGCGCTGCACCCTCATTAATGCAGGAGAGGTGTTGCAGATTTCATATGTCTTCTGCAAAAAAGAAAAACAAAAACAAAACAAAAAAGCTACTTTAACCAGCCTGCAAGAAGAGCATAACAGCAAATTTTCCATAAAGTTTAGTTTATTTTTCAAAACAGGTTAAGTTTTCAGTTAGGTATGCTGAAAGCACACTGGGATGCCTGCAGAATGCATTCCTGGCAACAGAGATATTTTCTATTTTACATTTAAAATGGAGCTCATTTAAGAACAAAAGTAGACAAGCTACTCAAGAAAAAAAATTCTGCATTGCCACAAGCTTCCATTTTTAGCTAAAATGTAGCTTGGTGAAAGCAACATGAAAATTACAGGCTAACTCATTCATCGCACCGCAGTACTGGTTCAGCAAAGAAAGAGTTCTTGCAACAAGCTGCATACACCGCGCCTTAGTCAGCCCTTACAGCCCTGCTCAGCAGAGAGCTTGAGGTTCTCAACATCAAGAACTGGGGTTTCTAAACCAGGAAAGAACAAAAAGTACCACTGAATACTTTTAGGCACGGTTCAAGTGGTTAAACCATGATACCAAAGCACCTGGAGCTCAGCCAGCCCTACACATGGTTGGTGTACCCAGCGGCCCCACGTTCCCGCAGCCTTCTGCTCCGAGTGAAGCGGCACGGCAGCTTGAACTAAAAAGCCAGAGAGTAACTCCAGAAGGCAAAAGCATCATCATTTCTGGGTAAAACTTCCCTGCTAGAGGTACTCACTAACTGCTGTCAGCCTAATACTCTTTTTTTCTTTGAAGATTTATACTGAAGTAGTCACACTGAGGTGACAAACCAGCCTAAAAAGTTATCTCAGCTCCAACATCCACCAGAACCTAAGTCTTCACATGAAGATGACTAATCTGCAGAAGAGATCCACAAGGTTGGGGAAAGCAGGGAAGAAAACTGTGAAGAAAGGAAGAAAAGGGACTTTGAAGAGCATAAAGTATTTTACTTTAACATCACAGGATCCAGCGTCCAGTTCCAGGCTCGCCAGCAAAAGAGAGACATGGAGCTACGGAAGAGGGACCAGCAAAGGGCCATAAAGCTGATGAGGAGACGGGAGCATGTCTTACATGAGGAGAGGCTGAGAGACGCGTTCAGCCTGAGGAACACTCGGAGGGGGATTTTATCAATGTGCAGTCTTCTGTACAGACTTCTATTTTGAGGGGGTTTATCAACGTAGTTTAAAACAGATCTCAATCAACACTAGTAAAAACTAGCTTCCGTGACCATTACACCACTTGAATTTTAAAATTTTCTTGCATAACACATCCTCTTGCAGGAGTGGCACAAAGTTCTTTAATCCAAGGCACTCAACCAGAGATTATTTCACTGGAGGGGAAAAAAAACAAAACCCAAACCAAAACCAAAAACCTGCTAGCAAACATCAATATTACTACTAAGGTAAAACAACAATTTCAAATACTTTGTGCTGGTGTATCTTCCTTATCAACATGCACCCATCTGAACGGGACGCATCCTACAGCCAGTAAGTACAGCTGTACGTAGGCAGGCAGTTACTAATTTCACATGCAGATACTTCTGTTCAGGTACCCAACACTTATCACCACCATAACGTATCAACTACATGGTAGAGATAACGTCTGTGAAACTGGGAATTGCAGGTTAGTTTATTAAAATAATTTCTTACAGTTTACATAGCTGATTGTTATCACAGAACAGTACCTTGATGCCCAGGAGATTACACGACCTTTCCAAATCACTGCCAACAACATGAAATTCCAGTTATGCCACCAGGCAACAGTAATTAGAAGTCTGAAATTTAAAGCTATGCTTCAAGGCTATTCCATATACAAAAAATACCCCCCACACAAAACACCAAACATCCTCAATTTGATGGCTTAGTCCTAGCTACCAACATAAACAGCCAGCTGGAAAGTTGAAGGATGGATGTTTTGATATCTGCGTGCGTATGTTCTCCTCCAAGAGCTAATTCTGGTTCAGACTTTGCTTGCTGAGCACAGATCCATATTCCAAGCCTAGTCTTTGCTGTCACCTCCTACAAGAGCAGCTCTGAAGGACAGCCTATGTAAGTACAAAATAATAATTACAAATTCATAAATCTAAATATGTTTGAGTGAATGGATACAACCCCTTTTCATTTATTTAATGTCTTCTTTCTGGGAATCATCTGCTGTGTATAACTCCCAAGCGCATAAGTAAGCAACACTTGACTATGAGGTTTGCAAAACAGATTACCCTAGCAGGGACAACGCTAGATTATACAACTCCTTTGAAAACTTACTGAAAACACTCCTGTAGGCAAAGGCTAGCATGGCTGGACCATTTCTGTGGGAGGTATTGGCTTCTTCTTGTGCTGAAGAATTGCCAAGTTTCCAGCTGAAGCAGTCATTGTGCTCAGTAGACATTTTTCTGTATATTAGTGTGAAGTACACATAAAATGAGCGAATACCAGGTTGGTAAGTGTTAATGCTCATTATGCAACAGTTACATTAGCTGGTTAAAGAGCTAACAAATTTCCATTTTCCATATAGCCTGCAAGTACAAAATAATAATTCACAAGCTAGAAATACCTGTAACCGTATCTAGCTATATGTGTTTTGCATAACCCAGCAGCTTTTGCTTGCATGTTTCAATTTTTTGAGACCTGAAGGCTCATTGCTTCCCTACCTTTAACAAGTATTTGAAAATAAACCTTTTGGACAGTTTACCACTTTCTCAAAATAGAATACTAATCAGCAGACAACAAAGCTTAAGATCATGGCAGGGACACATGCTTCCAATAAACAGCTCTGTAGTCAAGTGGCCTGTCTCCTTCTGCCACCAACAGCGAACAAACTCAAGCTGTCCTCATGGAAGACAGCATCCTTGTGTTGCCAAAATACTCACATTTCCTGATGCTAATCCCATGACCTACATTTAAAAAAAAATTATACTGATGCAATATTTAAGCATAAAAGTCTGGACTGTAACAGGTCACTTCATTAATCCTTTCTAAATGCACCTGCAAGCTATGTGCATTATTAAAAAAAACTTAATTCTAGGTACAGCAGAGAATGTATTTAAAAAACTTGTAATAATCAGTTCTTAACATATGCCTAAAGCCAAATGCTCAAAATCACATGTTTTAAAAAGACAGGTCTTAGGAGATCTTTGAAGAAGTTCACAAATATTAATAACTGTTGCTACTTTAGCAACTGAAGTCAAAAGATTTTCTCTTATTTTCTGCCTTGCTCTGAAAGAAATTGACATTTGAGAGCATTCTAATACTTCCTGATAGGTGGCAGGCATAGGAAGATAACTTATTCTGAGAACAAAAACTACCAATATTCAGCATCAGTTTTCAACAGACTTATTTACTAACAGTGTCAAAAGCCAACAGTCCAATTTTTGTAACTTTGTGCAAAATGCTCTATATGCAATTACTCCTTCTGAAGAGCAACACATCTACCAATAAACTACATCAATTTCATCAAACTGGCCAGTGGTGTTTTTGGCTGTCTTCTTTAGTGATCTTGAAACAAAAAAAAACCACAGCAAGTCAGGAAAACTTAGAACCTGCTTGGGCATTAATTTCTAGCTACATTTATCAGAAAAATAAGTTGCTGAGAATTGTCACTTAAAGTATCCCCTTATCCAAAACCAAGCAATTTTGTTGTCACATACTACTAGAGATCTCCCTTCAGACTGCCAAACAAAACCCAGGCAGCATTGGAGGAGAATATTTTACTATTAATTAACCAACACAGAAATGACTAAGCATTTATTACTAGATGCTTCTATCTGCAGAGCCTTACAGTAACTGAACTTCACCTGTCATCTGTCATTGTTTCCTTCAACTATTTACCCTTAACCTCCAGCTTTTACTGGCATTTTCACTTCATTTGTAAACTGACCAGAATCTCTGTTTACCTGAACAGGGCAGAGGGGCAGAGAGATATCACAGTCGTACTTCAATCGTAATGCCGCTGACACACACCGTATCTCTCACTAAAAATTAGTATTATTGCCATGAACAATATTTCTCTCAGGTCTGTTTGCCAACACATCTGTATTAGCATCCTCTGCTCAACCTTGTTAAAAGCATGTGTAGTTTCAGATATTACCACTGTGACATCAGCAGGTACATCAAATCTTCACTACAATATTTATTATATTAGGGGAGGAAATGGGCTATGATCACTCATTTACAACACAAAAAAGCAGAAACCAAAATAGCAAAATTAGACATAACTCTACTAATAAAAAAAAAATCAGTGACTGTGTAGATGCACAAGCACAGAAAATTAGTAGAAATTCCTGTTATTGTATTCCCATAAATTCCAGCTCAACCGTATCAACAGAAGCTGAATCATCCATTTCGTTCTACATGTGCCAGCTAGTAAAGAGTCAACTGAGTCAAAGGAAAATCAGTTGTTTCCTATCTACACCTTCTTAAAAAACACAACTAACATTCTGAATGCTACCTTTAGCAATACTGCTTTTTACATCCTCAAAAGTCAAACCACTTAAAATTAGAAGAAATAGTCGATCAAATCAACACACCCGTGTTCTCGAGCTAAGGGAGACGTTTACAGATAAGGCAGTTTTTCATGGACAATTTTGCTTCTGAAAAGCATCCCCCTCATCTGTGCACATAGGCACAGACTTTAATTGAGATACTCACATGCTTCCATGTCTCACTGCACTAAGGCCTTCAAAACGCTAATGAAAAACACATTATGTTTCCAGAAGCAGCAAGACAATTTATATTCTATCAAATCTGAATTGTGTTTCACCATACGGATCAAGAGTTCCACCCTTTTATTGTTAGGATGGATTCCTGAAAGAATACTTCAGTAACATGGATTTTTCCTTTCTGCTTCAACTTTGAACCACTCTGAGAAAGTAAGCAAGCTTCACTGTATTAAGCTTTTATAAAAACAAAAACAATTAAAAAAATCCAATAGAAGCAGCAGCGGTACCCCATCTCAGAGACAGGCTGGTCAAAACTTGATAACCACCTTCTGACCATATCTGCTATCACATCCACAAACTGCCTGCTTGCTTTGTGCCTCAGAGATCATCTAAACAAAAAATATTGATTCTTTATGACTGTGTCCTCCAAGCTTCAGCTAATTAATAAAAATAATAAAATTATTCAATTGAAAGAAGAATTTAGGTGTTCAAACAGCACACTGATCTTCAGTAAGAGATTAACAGAGCATTCTTAGGAAGAAGTTAAGCTACACCATGAAATAACTGCTGGCCAGCACCAGTCTGAAGGTAATAAGTACTTCAGTGGACCTTAAAAATCAACAAAATGTATTATATGCATGTAGCAGATAAAAGAATACTCCGTAGAGATTAAAATACAGCATGACCTCTGTAATCTTTTTACCCAAAATAGACCAAGCAATGCTTTGTTCTCTAGCCCTGCAATCGCCATAACCCATCTTTAATCAAAGTGCAAGCAGCTCCATTAGTTTTGATAACTATGATTTCTACCCCAGTAGCTCATTGATTTCTCCCAGCAAGCGCTGTATTTTGGTATGTACTGTTGATACAAAATAAGTTAAGGTACAGAAGAAAAGGAACAAGAAAAACAAGGTTGGCAGGCTGAACAGTAGAGTAACACAGGAGACCTTGAATCCATTAGACTGAGAAGTGATGTTCGGGAACAGACAATGCAACAATGCTTATGCTGATATGAAAGGTAAACTTCAAGTACAGCCCAGGGACAGTATCACAACACAAAGCACAAAGGTACAACAGGAAATACTAGCTTTCACCCTTGGATGTTCTTCTTTCCATAGGACTGCATTAACCCTCTTAAAACTTCTGGCATTAGTCTCTAAGCAGCAGCTGTACTCTGGATAGTATGCATCTGGTTAGGCAATCAAAATAAAGAGGAAAATAAAAAGAAAACAAATAAAGTACTACTAGGGTTAGGACCCAGGGTGAGAATTAACTAAGACAGACAAAAATGAAAACATCAGAAGACAATCTCATCTATTTTGGGGAAAAAAAATATTTGTGAAGTCAAAAAAAGCAAAGTCTGTCTAACAAAGCCAGAAGTCAAGGTTAGCTGCAATCTGTAACTCTTACGGTTTTGCACTGATTTCCTTGATCCTCTGCACACCCCCCTTACACAAGCACTGCTTCATGTTTATCTGGAGCACTATTATTGTGCAAAACTGTGTGGCTTTGAGGGGAGGGCAGTTTTGAGTACGTTTTTAAAATGGAAAACTGCAGTACACAATGGATCAACATGGTTCTTTAAAAATAGAAGGGGTGGGAGCTTTTAGGAGAGGCCATTTCCACCTTATACAGAATATTAAGGATTCTGACTTGGGAAAAACACAGTTATTGTTGTTTCCAACTCCAGCTTCCACCTCAGCTTGCTTTTATAAGTTACTTCATCTTCTGTAAGAGCCGAGCTGCTCATTAACTAGAAGCCAAGCTATCACAGTTTTGCAGCACAGTGCATGGCAATAAAATATTTGCCCATCTTGGTTTCCTTAACATGCCAAGTCATGAACTGGCAAGGCAGCCGCTGAACAGCAGATGTCTGCCTCCTTTTGTGACAGAGGGCAGGGATAACTGGCTGCTACAGAGTGAGTCCTTCTGAGATTAATTCAAAACGGCAAGGATATAGCAAGAAAAAATTACTACAGGGTAAATTAGACTGAGAAATCAAAGCCAAATGAATTAAATCTCAAATTCTCCATCATACGTATCCAGGTAAACAGATAGTCACTGCTAGATGGGTGACAAGCTTAACATCCCACCTTATCTCAAGAAAAATCTGTTTAAATGCTTTATATTTGAACTCCAGGGTAGCAAACAAAAAGTGGAATTTTCAATGCTTGATTTAGTATGAGTTCTATCTCCTAATGTGAGTTAAAGGGAAGAGAGAAGGCCAGACTAGAAGCAAACATAAAGATTACTGGGCATCTTTTAGTATCTAAGGACTTGCCTAAGATTTCCAAAACGTTTGGAAGAACTTCATTCTGTTTTCAAAGTTTCTGTGTTTATAGTGTTTTAAGATATTTTCTACTTTTCTTCAAGGATATGAAGGATTAGAAGGATACGGTTTTTTCTTTTTGAAATCATTACACAATTGAATCTTGGATATCCTGAATTTGTAGTATGTCAAATTCAAGGCTAAGGAGATATTTTGAATGATCGGATACCCAAGTACTCACACCTGTGAACTACTGTGCCCAGATATTAAAGCCCCAAACACAGGTTCTGCACAAGTTCTGCCTCCCCCATATATCAGCAACTAATATTTTTGTGGGACAAAATTTCCTGAAATGCTTAAGCTTCACCTATTGTCTATAGCCAAAAGAATAAAGGAAGAAAGCTGAACCAACCAGTTTGACCTCACTGTCCAAAGTTTCTATGATATTTGAGTTGTCATATATGAAAAAAATACTTCCCTAACTTCTCAAGCACCTATTAAAGACACACTACTATGTCAAGATTTTAAATGTGTTAAATTGTCGCTGTTAAATATTACTTCATTAAGTATTATACAGCCTTTTAACTTCTACAGTAAATTTTCAGGCACTGGACAGATAATATCTGACAACCTGCAGTGAAATCCAGAACTGAGTAACCTGAAGCACAATTAAACTGCCACAAGCATCAACCGAACCGTTCATGATCTTTGTACAGACAACACCTTTGTCAAACAGACAGCAGTGTATCTTCAGTATTTTACCACTTCACAAAGAATGTGCAACAGGAATATCAAACATATGCTCCAACAAAGACAGCTCTTTAATTAGCACAGTATAACCTTTTTTTGAGTAGCAAAGGTTTCAACAGACTATCACATCGACTTTGTTTTTCTACNTGGATGTTCTTCTTTCCATAGGACTGCATTAACCCTCTTAAAACTTCTGGCATTAGTCTCTAAGCAGCAGCTGTACTCTGGATAGTATGCATCTGGTTAGGCAATCAAAATAAAGAGGAAAATAAAAAGAAAACAAATAAAGTACTACTAGGGTTAGGACCCAGGGTGAGAATTAACTAAGACAGACAAAAATGAAAACATCAGAAGACAATCTCATCTATTTTGGGGAAAAAAAATATTTGTGAAGTCAAAAAAAGCAAAGTCTGTCTAACAAAGCCAGAAGTCAAGGTTAGCTGCAATCTGTAACTCTTACGGTTTTGCACTGATTTCCTTGATCCTCTGCACACCCCCCTTACACAAGCACTGCTTCATGTTTATCTGGAGCACTATTATTGTGCAAAACTGTGTGGCTTTGAGGGGAGGGCAGTTTTGAGTTCGTTTTTAAAATGGAAAACTGCAGTACACAATGGATCAACATGGTTCTTTAAAAATAGAAGGGGTGGGAGCTTTTAGGAGAGGCCATTTCCACCTTATACAGAATATTAAGGATTCTGACTTGGGAAAAACACAGTTATTGTTGTTTCCAACTCCAGCTTCCACCTCAGCTTGCTTTTATAAGTTACTTCATCTTCTGTAAGAGCCGAGCTGCTCATTAACTAGAAGCCAAGCTATCACAGTTTTGCAGCACAGTGCATGGTAATAAAATATTTGCCCATCTTGGTTTCCTTAACATGCCAAGTCATGAACTGGCAAGGCAGCCGCTGAACAGCAGATGTCTGCCTCCTTTTGTGACAGAGGGCAGGGATAACTGGCTGCTACAGAGTGAGTCCTTCTGAGATTAATTCAAAACGGCAAGGATATAGCAAGAAAAAATTACTACAGGGTAAATTAGACTGAGAAATCAAAGCCAAATGAATTAAATCTCAAATTCTCCATCATACGTATCCAGGTAAACAGATAGTCACTGCTAGATGGGTGACAAGCTTAACATCCCACCTTATCTCAAGAAAAATCTGTTTAAATGCTTTATATTTGAACTCCAGGGTAGCAAACAAAAAGTGGAATTTTCAATGCTTGATTTAGTATGAGTTCTATCTCCTAATGTGAGTTAAAGGGAAGAGAGAAGGCCAGACTAGAAGCAAACATAAAGATTACTGGGCATCTTTTAGTATCTAAGGACTTGCCTAAGATTTCCAAAACGTTTGGAAGAACTTCATTCTGTTTTCAAAGTTTCTGTGTTTATAGTGTTTTAAGATATTTTCTACTTTTCTTCAAGGATATGAAGGATTAGAAGGATACGGTTTTTTCTTTTTGAAATCATTACACAATTGAATCTTGGATATCCTGAATTTGTAGTATGTCAAATTCAAGGCTAAGGAGATATTTTGAATGATCGGATACCCAAGTACTCACACCTGTGAACTACTGTGCCCAGATATTAAAGCCCCAAACACAGGTTCTGCACAAGTTCTGCCTCCCCCATATATCAGCAACTAATATTTTTGTGGGACAAAATTTCCTGAAATGCTTAAGCTTCACCTATTGTCTATAGCCAAAAGAATAAAGGAAGAAAGCTGAACCAACCAGTTTGACCTCACTGTCCAAAGTTTCTATGATATTTGAGTTGTCATATATGAAAAAAATACTTCCCTAACTTCTCAAGCACCTATTAAAGACACACTACTATGTCAAGATTTTAAATGTGTTAAATTGTCGCTGTTAAATATTACTTCATTAAGTATTATACAGCCTTTTAACTTCTACAGTAAATTTTCAGGCACTGGACAGATAATATCTGACAACCTGCAGTGAAATCCAGAACTGAGTAACCTGAAGCACAATTAAACTGCCACAAGCATCAACCAAACCGTTCATGATCTTTGTACAGACAACACCTTTGTCAAACAGACAGCAGTGTATCTTCAGTATTTTACCACTTCACAAAGAATGTGCAACAGGAATATCAAACATATGCTCCAACAAAGACAGCTCTTTAATTAGCACAGTATAACCTTTTTTTGAGTAGCAAAGGTTTCAACAGACTATCACATCGACTTTGTTTTTCTACATAAACAGAAAAAAATTACCATACCACCTTCCAAACACGTTTGTTAGGCTATCTGAAGAAAACAGTTTTGGGAACTAAACAAGAAAAATCCAAGAGGACCACCAACAGATTTCTTCTCAGCATCTGGAAGCATGCACAGGCCTGCTTTGTTGAGCACCAAGTTTTGCATCATGCAGTTTATTTTATATGCTGAAACATAAGTTCACTTTTTTTGTTTTGAGATTCAAGCATTGCCATGTGCATCACACACCCTGAACCACTCGGTAGTTAACTAGCATACCACAATCTCCAAAAACATTTGTAAGCTCAGCAGCCTGCTCAGTTAGCCTCAGCCCAAGAAGCCTGGTAAAACACACCCTGTGCTACCACAGACTTCCCAACGAGAAAGCCCTCGCAGTAGAGCATCCATCATTAATACTGGGCACACATATTTCAGTTTCCACGGAAGTTAAACTGCAATTTTGAAGTGCACAATTAAAAATTCCTCTGTCAGGACAGGGTTGGAAATTTGTTTTGGCATTTCACAAAAATAAAAAACTCACTCAGCTTGTCAAATAAACTTCATGCTTTTGCAAACAATTTTAGATGACCACTATTTATTGTCAGACTGCAATAAATCCTAAAACACCAAGATGAACACAAAGCATATGTTACTGAGCAGACTTTTAAGATGGTTCCCTAAATCTAGATGGGCAACAAAGCCAGAAAAGGAGTAAGAAAATGAAGATGTACTGAATTAGCAGCTCACCTGCAATAGTTAAGAAGAAACTTTTTCTTATAAAGAAAGAAAATAACTGGCATCAGCTGTTGTAATTAAACCTTCTGTAACAGAAGAAAGCCACAGAAGGAAGGCATTGCTTTCCTGTCAGTGATGTCAACTTTGTGGGTGTTTGCCTTTCTGACAGTCATACAGAAAGCCTCCCAAAATTTCTTATTTAGTCCCCTGTACTCAATACAGTTTGATTTTGTAATAACGAGCAAAATCGTCACTGATACCTGAACTGGTAAAATAGTCACAATTACTTTGATAGACT
>VZTO01011779.1:0-14503 GCA_013400615.1 Syrrhaptes paradoxus
AATTAGGTGGGGATTCCTCTGTCTCCACCACACCAGTCAGAAGCTTGTTCCAGAATGTCACTACTTTCAGATCCCAATCCTTGATCTAATTTTCAACCTGAATTTCCTTCTGTCTGGTTTATACCCATTTTTTCTTGTGTTAGCTTATCTTGCAGTTTGCGTAGTTCTGCCTCCTTGCTGATTCTCTTTTCTTCTGAAACTATCCTACCTCATCTTCCTACACCATCCTTTCCTTATGTAAAAAAGTCAGTCACAATTCCTCTCCACCTCCTAGCCTACATTTTAGTAAAATGAACAAATCATAGTTTTTCAGTACTGTCTATAAAGTCAACCTTTCTCATTTCCGTGTTCATGCTATGAAACTTTCTCTGCTGCTTTTGCAATTTTAGCTCCTCTTTTTTGAGTGAGGATAGCTAGAACTTTATGAAGTTTCTAGATGAAATCTCATGAGTACATTATACAATGGCATTAATATTTCCTGAGCCTCTGCAAATACTTTTCCTGATACACTCTATTGCTGTACAATTATTTTTTTTTTATTTAATGTTATATCTCTTGGGTGAGACAGATTATAACATCTGTCTTTTACCTCCATTTATGTTATGTCCAGTTCAGTAGGTGCTGGGAACTTAAACCCTATTGTAAAGTTTAATAAGTAGCATTGATGCAATGCATCTCTCATTGTTTTAGGATGTTGGAGACATGTTTTATTAATCCTTGGTTACCTTATTTCTCACTCTGTTTTCAGTTTAGTTGCTTCTCACTCGTACTGAGTTTGCATGTGTTCATTTTAGCAATTTTACTTCTGTGTTGTGGCTACCTTTTAGGAAATGTAAAAGAATTTGCAGATCCTACTGTTGATAGTTAAGATCTTGGTGCAATATAATTGTAAGGTTCAGTCTGCACATAATAAAGTGCACGGATTTTTTACTGGAACTAAATAAACAGTAGTCAGCATTACGGGAAATTATAAATAATAAAAGTAATGTTTATAATGAACTCTAATGAAGCTGCTATTGCAATGACAACTTATTTATTAGACCCAATGTAATTTCATTGACTCAGTGACTCAAAATGAAAAATGTGTGTGTGCATATACATGGTTACAGACTATATAGACTGCAGCATTATACAAAGAGGAAAACAGCAAGAGAGAAGGAAGTAGGTCAAAATCTTATTAGACTTTTTGATACAATGCAATAAAATAGGTTTTTACTATACATAAAATGTGGTCTTGGAACTTTAAATTCAAAATATTGCATGACTGAGACATATAACTATATGCATTTCATTTTATACAGCCATAGCAGCATCATTTAATGTTTGTAGGATGTGTACTGTACTTCTTGGTTTACTTAATGTGTCTTATGTACAAAGATTATATTTACATAACTTGAAAACAAATAAATATGAAAATCTAATACTAAATTTAGCATTTGAATCACCATTGTATTTTCATCCCTGCACTACCCTCACCTCGGCAGACCAGGGGTCTAATTTTAAGAGAACTTAAGGATCGAAAAGGATCAAGACTGGATAGTCCATCCAATATAA
This sequence comes from Syrrhaptes paradoxus, assembly GCA_013400615.1. NCBI lineage: Eukaryota > Metazoa > Chordata > Aves > Pterocliformes > Pteroclidae > Syrrhaptes > Syrrhaptes paradoxus. Next base: position 1,555 of record VZTO01011779.1, read on the forward strand.
ATGTTGTTCTTGCTATTGCAGTGCTGCAGAACTGAGCATTGCAGGCTGGACAGTGTTCCTCAAAGAAGATTTTTGATTTTTTTCCTGTACCTGTGTACAGTGGCAAGGCAGAGAGGCTGGAAAATCCTTGACTGTACTGGCAGAAGCTATAAACATCAGCGTGTTATCAGCCTTCTTCTCAGCACAAATCCAAAACATAGCCTCTTACTAGCTACTGTGAAGAAAGTTAACTCTGCCCCAGACAAAACCAGGACAGAAGGTCACTGCACCTGATTTTTTGATGCCTTCTGTTAATGAAACCCTTATGCAGTAAACCTGAACTCTGGGGGGAGTAATTTAAAATTATGAACTTCTAAAAAAAAGAGGTTAGTGAGGCTTTTAGGTGGACCACATGTAAGTTTATTTTTGAAAAAAATGTGACTTTGTTTATTGACATTGTTAAAACAAGAATGAAGAAAGAAATCTTATAGCCATAGATAAATTATTACTGTAGTAACAACTTCAAATGAAATTACTGATTCGTTTAATATTCATGTGTTGCTTTTTCATCTTGGAAAATTTTTGGTTGTGTATAATACATAACACAGAAGGATCTCTAAAGAACTATGTAAATAGCCTAGATTGTTGCCTGGAATGGGGTACATTGGCAGAAAACAATATTTTCTATGTATCTTTTGCCCTTTGTCAACAAGCATGGTGTTGACTTTAGAAACTTTAAAGAATTAGTGGAGGGGAGGAGGAAGAAAAATTAAGGATTTAATTACTGAATAACTAAAAAAAAAGGCCCACGTTCAACACAGAGATATACAAATTAGTACTTTGGCATAAATATGATAGCTGCATTCATTGCTGCAATCATCTGGGGTCATCTTGGTGTTTTATTCAAGTGTACACCTACAAAATTTAGAGCTGTAATTGTATAACATTCCAATGCATGTCAGACTGACCTTGAAAGAGAATGTACATAAACAAGTAATTCCTCAGATTAGCTGAACAAGAACTATCAAAGTACAAACCAAATGAAAAATCTTATTCTAGAATACATTGCTTGAACATGTCCTGTTATTTAGAGAAATAGTGGCCTTGGCTGCTATATATCTAGAGTGTGATTGAGTCTGATTAGGAAGATCTGGAAGCATATTTGGTCAGAATTTTTTTGAGTTGTCAGAATGTAAAGAGATTTCTGCAGATGTTTCCAATTCAGGAAAATTTTTCTTGAGTCTGCCAGGGTTCATGCCAGGCTCCTCTGTACTGTCTGATAGCTCCTGAACTTGAGAGGAGAACCCACCTCAGAGTAAGTGAACACTGGAGTCACACTGCTCTGGATTTGTGGTATTATTGCATTTCATTTAACACCGGATTTCTTGAATTTGTACCTAGTAAGAACAAAATCAAACCAAAAAATATCTCAGTAAACACTGAAGTGGGTTTCTTTCCCTGTTCTAATCTTCACAAATTCTCTAGTAAAACAATGCAAATTCATATAGGGAGAGTGAAAGCAAAAGTTTCCTAGCACTCTGAAAAAGATGAGAATTGAGTTGGCTGTCAGGTTAATTGGATTTGGGACGAAATAACAATGTGATCAACCCATCATATATGAAGGAAAATTCAATTTCTTCTCAAACACAATACTGTAAGGACACATATGGCCTTGCATGAGGTCAGGGGCTTTACTTATTCTAAGTATAATTATAATATTGCATATATAACTCAGTGTTAAATGTGTGTCCAATTTCAATATTGTTAAATCACTCTGATAGGTCTTTGATTTATGACGATAACAAATTCATAAGCAACTCAACAAGTTGTTTTACAAATAAAATGTTTATAAGACCTGTGAATGCTAGTATTCTGCACATAGTTGCAGCATGTGAACTACCTCAAGGCTCTTCAAAATCTGACCACCACAAGATGCAATCCTGAAGTCAGTTACAGAATACTGGCATCTCTGAATATGCATTAAATCAGGCAATGATTCAGAGAATGACAATGACATGACCTCCTGCCAAGAAAGCCTCTAACATATGCGCTGACAGACACTCCTAACTGATGTAAAGTTTTGTAATAAGGACTTTGACTGAAAATATTAAAAATGGGGAAAATATTTCTGAGAGGATGAGAAATACTCAACTTTTCAAGTCAAGTGAGTGATACAGGAAAAACTAATGTTAATAATAGAAGAGAACCTTTTGTCACAGTGCACATTAACTGAATCTAACCGAATTCAGCTCAGCCAGGCAAAGGAAGAACTGGTCAGAAACAGAGCTTAGATATCGTAGCTGGCCAAAATTTTTTTATGTAGACTTTGTAAAAAGTCCTGTACAGTATGAACATACTGTAAAGGTTAAAAGCAATGAGAAAGTTGAATGTGTAATGTCTATGAATACAGCTTTCAAAACTCTGAAGATTCCAAAAAGGATGAAGACTACACTTTGCTAATGTAATTCATGCAACATGTTAAGGGAAAATTCAACTAGCAAAGAAGGTTAAAACTGATTGATAACATTTGCATTGTATTTCAGTACTTCCATATGTAAGAATTAATGTCCAGAGAGATATTAAACTATGCAGCCAAATATATGGTCTTGAAAACACATCTGTCTTCAGTTCTTCATAACATTGACACTGGAAATTTGGTGCTATTGAAATGACAGAAAATTATCTGTCTGAAAAAATACACAACAATTTTTCGTAATAGTTGTCAACAGTTTTTCTGTATTATTAAATGTCTTTATTATATTATATTCTGACCTTGATACAACTTGTACATATGTGGAGCTTCATCCAGGCAAGTCCTATACAAAAGACTGTTTTTATCTTCAACGTGATGTTGTCTGGATTTTTCAATAAAAAATTGAAGGGATTTAATGATTAAATCACCAAATAATTAAATAAATCCCAAGTTCACAGTACTGGCATCTGAAGTAACAATTATTATGCACAGTAGCTGGTTAACTCTGAGCATTCAACTCAGTTAATAATCACTGAACAGGCTGGCTGTCAGTGAAAAGATTGGATGCTGGCTGCTTCCTTCAGTGGAATTAATGCAAAGCCAAATGTAGGTTATCAATCACCATAAAATATGTGATTCAGAAGATTTCCAAATGGACAGCTATGAAATTAAAGCATAACACTTTAAACAACTAAGTTACAAACTAAAACTATTTCAAACATTAAGGAAAATGTTAAGGATATAATGTTAAAGTCAAGGATCAATGTTTCTTAACAGTGATCAATCATCTTAGTTTCATTTCATGACCACTTCAATATCAGCCAGGAATTCACCACACAGGATCTCAGGTTTTGCCATGTGATCATCATAGACTGGGATAATGAAACTGAAAGAAGCAAGTGCATACAAAAAAAGCAGATGGACTAATGCACAGCAATAACTGAAAAGGAATGGAGCAAACAAAATCTACTCTTTTAGTGAAAAAATATAAGTACATTGCAGGAAAAACCACCATCACTGTCTGTAATTAGACATGTATTTAGTTAGGTTTCCAGGCACTTCCCATTATCTTTTGTCATTTGTTTTGAAACCTGAATCATTCGGGCTGGAATTTTCTGCACCACAACAGCAGCTTTAGGCTATATAGATTGGTATCTTCTTTAAGTCTCAAGTAACACCACTAGATTGTTTTTTTTTAAAATGAAAACAAGTTGGAGAAAAGAAACAGTATTTTTAATTATATTTTAAAAATCACCACTACTATTTTTAAGATTTGCTGGAGTTTTGGAGCTAAGACTTGAAATCTGTTACAGTACATGGGGCCTTATCTGTTTTATGATTATTCCTGGTAGTTTACCAGCATAGGAAAAGATTTAAGCCTAAAAAAATCTGAAGGGGATAGAGATTCCCATTTAGCACATCCAAAAATACATGTCTGAAGAAGTCGAGGTAAGGGACCAGATAGGAAGAAGTCTTCAGAGACTTGTCTGCATAAGGTTTTATTTCTATGTCTGAAACTGTTTTTGATAAGAAACAGGATCTATTGGAGGTTTCAAATTTAAATGAGCTGATGTATGCGTCTTTTCACATACTTTTGAGGATATATGACACCTTAAACTATTTTAAGGTTGTGTATTATCATAACAGAAGAGAAAAAACTGAAACAGGAATAGCAATATTTCCTTTCCAAAGCTGGACAATAGGTGAGACTTGGAAAGGATTCTGAAGAGCAGAAGTATTAATCTCAAGAAAAGTCATCCCAGTTACCTTTACAATGAATTAAAGCAAGAGCTCCAACTGTACATGGGCTGTGAGGAAGCAGAATAAAGGAAGAATTCCATCATTGATGCAGTGTTCAAGGTGAGGATGCAATGTGAATATCTGGTCGAAAGCTTTCTGGCTGAACATTACCCTAAGAAGTACAATTTTGCAGAAGATTTCCTCAAATATATTGGAATTACTTGTTTCAATTTTATTTGTAACCTCTTTATTTCCAAAACTCATAATCATTCCTTTTCAAATCTTTGTCTAAAACCTTCATAAATACACCAGGACTTTGTTGTGCTGAATAGCCTAATACCATAGACAAGACTGATGAGCATGAATCCAGAGAACTGAAGATAGCTTCAAGGAAATGGCAGATGAGTATATAGAGAGAAATACTGTCATTCTGGAGATAGCACTCCTTCAAAGATGTGCTTGTAGAGCTCAGAGTCTGGGAAAAGTAGACATTAGCTGAATCTGCAGAGCTGAGTTCAGAGGCTTGTGTCACTAACAGATGGATTTCAGGAAGGAAAAGACTACACATTGTGTGATCTCTTTTGAAGCTGCTTAGAGATATCTGGTCTGAGTTCCATGGGTGTGGTACATTTGTCCTTCTATTAAACTAAGTGAATTGGTCACAGCTGAAAAAGAGGATCCCCAAGATCTGCTTTCAAAAGCAAAGCATTAAAAATATGTGAAACCACCATAACTTTAGCATAGGCAGTTTCGTTCTCCAGCTATAAAATGAAATTGACCCTACAATCTAAGCCCACAGGTATTCTGTGAAGCTAAATTTGATGCCTTTGAAACATTTGCATGGTGAAAGGAACAGAACAAAAATAATTGTTTGTAATAAAAATTCTGAAAAGTACTTGGTTAAACAGGCATATGAACACACATTGGACTGGAAGATCAAAGCAGCTATTGAGAAGATATTAATGAAGAAGGAACTGTGAGAAAAACAAATGAAAAAAATCTATTTCAGGGCTGTAGCTAAAGTAAGCATAAGAAGGTGAATTAAGACTATATGTTCCATATATAGTCACAGCCACATTCTCCATTCTTTAGAATATAAAGTACTTATAAATGCATGCATTTTTTGAAAGATATTATTTGTAAAATCAAACACTTATATGGTAGCAAATGCCAGAATTGCAGATGTTACTGAAAACTAAATGACAGAGAATCTGCTCCTCAAAATACAGTATGGAAAAATATAAAAGACTTAAATTCAGCCTGAATATAAATAATATACAGACATTTCTCACACTCTTAGGTAACAGATGTTGAGAGAAACACATCCTTATTGATATGCTTGCAATGGCTGCAGCCTAAAAGTTGGAAGTTGGATGGTGCTCAAGGGCATTCCTATAGTCTCCTTACCAGCTGAAGATGATTTTGCAAAGCTGCCCAGTCTAGCAGTTAAGGGACTCTAGCTGCTTCAGTACGGAGTTAGCTCCACTGATTGAATACTCTTCTAACCTTTCCTATTTCTCCTGTCATTGTCTGTGGGGTGTTGTTGCTGTTGTTTTTCTCATGTGGATATTCTCTATTTTTCTATATTTTAGTCCTGGATCTGTTTCACTAGAAGAGGCAGAAACCAGAAAAATTGATGCCATGAATTTATGAAAAGGAGGGCTGGCTCAAGAAACCTGATTAACTTCTTGGAGTAAATTACAATAAAACATGACAGGAATCAGGGAAGAGAGAGAATCTATGTGGACATCAAGAAGTCCTTTTGTACTGTGCTGTATATGAGGTCACTAGATACATTACCAATGGTGAAATTTTTTCATAAATATTTAACTTAGCTACCAAGGTTATAGCAGTAAGTGAATACAGACTGAGAAGAGGGAGAGGTAGATTGTACAGATCTGACAGACCACACTTTTTATTGTAAATTGTTATTTTAATTTTTTTTCTTAATCATTTTGTCACTTATCATTTTTCCACAGACCTTTGTTTTTTGACAAGAGAATCCCCCTTGGATTTCAGAAGCAGCTTTTATTTGTCTTGTGACTTTCTGTTCTGATGTAGACAGTGAAATTTTATTAGTCTATCCAAATTAATGGATACTTGGAAAACAAACTCATACTACATACACATCACTGCCATATGTCAAAGAATAGCTGAAGTGAAAGACAACAGAATATAGGGAAAGGGTGTGAACTTCCCCAAGATTTCCACAAGGATTGACCAAATGCTACATTTCTCTCCTCCAGACAGGATTAACAAAATCCTGCCTAGGAAAGGACAGAATCAGCAAGTACGTTACTACTTTGCTGTAATTTCCCCAGGCTCAGAACTTCACAAACAGCTAACAATCTCTCTGAAAGTGAACACAGAAACTGAGGTTGGATAGAAAGAGCTATAGTGGAAAGCAGGACTTCTCTTACCAGTCCTTCAACTGGTGGCATTATATTATTGGGCGTATGTCTGGTATTTCCTCGTTTTCCAGTGTTATCTAAGTTCACAACTTAATGCTCCTTTAATAAAAGTAATGTGACCATATGTGATACATATGAGCATGTTTCAAAGTGAAAACTTTCTGTTGTACACAGTGATAGTCACCATACTGCATGAAATAATGAAGAATCAGAAGTGGCACAAAAGATGTCAGGTAGAGTAATAGAGAGTTTGTGGGCTATACTGCTATGGGAAGCTATTAAAACCTAGTATTAATTTGAATAGAAGTAATTAAGAGAGGATATATTGGTGACATATATAATTCCAAGAGGGTTAGAGGAAGTAGATATATAAAGTTCTTTGAAATGTGAAAAATTTAGGAAGAAGAAAATGTGAATTACAGCAAAAGAGGACCAGATATGTCATTACAGGTATTTATAATGTAAAAGAGGTAAAAACTGAGTCCATTTGTGTTACAAATTTTTTAACAGATTTACAATACTTCAAGTAGAAATCTGGATCCAGCTCAGAGACTTGTATGGGGCTTACCTGGCAAGGTTTTGGTAACGGAATTCTACAGGGATAGTCTCTGTGAGAAGACATGAGGAGCTGCCCCAATGTCAGGCAGGGCCAATTTCATCTGGCTCCAACAGACCCTTTGCTGGCCAAAGCTGAGCCCATCAGCAACACTGACAGAGCCTCTGAGAAAACATATTTAAGAAAGGACAAAAGACACTGTGCAGAAGCTGTCAGGAGGAGTGAGAAAAATGGGAAAGAAACAGCCCTGCAGACGTGAAGATCAGCGAAGAAGGAGGGGGAGAAGGTGCTCCAGGTGCCAGAGCAGAGATCCCACTGTAGCCCATGGAGAAGACCATGGCGAAGCAGGTTGTCTCCTTGCAGCCCATGGAGGACCATGGTGGATCAGGAGAATCCCATACCAGAGCAGGTGGAGATGTCTGAAGGAAGCTGCAGCCCATGGAGAGCCCATGCTGGAGCAGGCTCCTGGCAGGAGCTGTGGCCTCTGGAGAGAGGGTAGCCCATGCAGGAGCAGGTTTTCTGTCAGGAACTGTGGCCCATGGAGAGCCTAGGCTGGAGTAGTCTGTTCCTGAAGACTGTATTGCATTGAAAGGACCCACACTAGAGCATTTCATGAAAGACTGCATCCCATGGAAGGTACTCTATGTTCGATCAGGGGAACAATGTGAGGAGGAAGGAGTGGCAGAGACAAAGAGTTATTGTCACGGTTTAATCCCAGACGACAATATTATAAAACACATAGCCACCTGCTTACTCCCCGCTCTGGTGGGATGAGGGAGAGAATTTAAAATGTAAAAGTGAGAAAATTCATGGACTGAGATAAAGACAGCTTAACAGATAAAGCAAAAGCTGTGTACACAAACAAAGCAAAAGAAAGAATTAATTCACTACTTCACATCGGCAGGCAGGTGTTCAGCCGTGTCCAGGAAAGCAGGGCTCCATCACGTGTAAGTTACTTCAGAAGACAAATGTCATAAATCTGGATGTCCCCTCTTCTCTCTTCTTCCCCCAGCTTTATTGCTGAGTGTAACATCATATGGTATGGTCAGTTGGGGCCAGCTGTCCCAGCTGTGTCCCCTCCCAAGTCCTTGCGCATCCCCAGCCTACTCACTGGTGGGGTGGGGTGAGAAGCAGAAAAGGCCTTAACTCTCTGTAAGCACTGCTCAGCAATAATGAAAACATTCCTGTATTATCTTATCAATACTGTTTCCAGCACAAACCCAAAACATTGCCCCATACAAGCTAATATGAAGAAAATTAACTCTATCCCAGCCAAAACCAGCATGGCTATGAACTGACCACAAATCCCATTCCCCATCTCCCTGCACCACTGGAGTGGGGACAAGGTAGAAATGTTCAGAAACAAAGGAATTAAGTTTAGCGTGGGAATAAGGGGGGGTAGAGCAGTGGGAGGAGAATGTGTTTTTAGTTTTGCATTTGTTTGGGTTTGTTTTGTTTTTTCTCACCATCATAATCTATTTTTAATTGGCAATTAATTAAATTAATCTTCCTCAAGTTGAGTTTATTTTGCCTGTGGTGGTCATTGGTGAGTCATCTCCTTGTCCTTGTCTCAGCCCACGAGCTTTTTTCATTTTATTTCCCCCCCTGTTGTGTTGAAGAGGAGGAACAAGAGATTTGCATGGTGGGCACCTGGCAGCCAGACAAGGTTAACTCACCACAAGAGCTTTAAACCTTTCCTCTGGAAGAAGAAGGGGATTATTTTGTCTAATACAACTTCAGAAAAATACGGCATGTATTGCAGAAACAAAATATTTTCACTTGAAATGTCAAAAATGTCGAAACATCTGGTGTGTAATTATGTCTATTTAGATCAGAAATGTGTGTCTGCAGTGGATCTGGAAAAGTTTAGAAACTGAATGTATACAGATATTCTGTCTCTTGAAAGCAGAAAAGTTCCAAATGAATGCATATAGTGCTATTAAGAAAATAACCATGGCTGAAAGAAGAGGGAGATTAGGACGAAGACATATTACCTTTCCACACTATTTCACAACAGGTGAAATTTCTTTTTCTGTTTCTGCCCATTTGCCTGAGAATGAAAAATCCTTCCTGAAGTTTTAGAACAAAATGTGAGAAATGTTTCCAATACATGGAATAATTTGACTGTCACATTTATTAAAGTATACCAGGTATGTGGATGCACCATCACAAAGACTACTTTAGCATTTTATTAAGACATAATGTGTTTTCAAAATTTCCAGAAAAAGGAATAGAGCCAAGCACTGCCAAAAGTTTGCTATAACCTCTAACGGGATGGACTGGTGTTATTAGCATATTGGGGAAAACATCTCAGAATCAAGAGGTAGTCTCTCTGTTATGGCAGATGAAATATTACAAAAGAAGGCTGGAAAAACTCTCTCTAAGGTGACCACCAGCAGTAATAATGCACTGCTAGCAATAATGAAGAAAGATAGAGTTTTTAAAGGTGAATGCATTCATCCTTCTTTTCTGACAGAAGCTTTTCTGACAGAAGCTTTTAGATGGAATACTTTAGCTTTCTGATCAAGAGAACAGTACTTACAGGTGTATAGGTGCACACCCAGTCTGTGTTTGCTAAATTGCAGGCACAACGTTAAAAACCACTCGAAGAGGGAGGCAAAATGTATTTCAACGCATAGTGAAACATATATATTTAGTCCTAAAATTTGATGAATTTACTAGCTTTTGAGTGTTGATCATAAGAAATGACATTTAAAAGAGCAGAGCAGTCAGTCAGTCAGGAATAAAGATCAGAGATGTCTGAGGGGAAAAATTATCAATTGATGGCAAATTCTGTTGCTGTTAGCCCTCTCACACTTCTTATAAATACTCTCAGCAGAAGGAAAAACTAGTCTTTGAAAGTGGTATTTCCTACCATGCTTTGCATTTAAGTCCTCTGAGTGAGGCTAGAGAAGTTTACCATAAAAAAAAGTAGAATATGAGTTTTTCCCAGGGTTTGGTGTTATTGTTGTTGCTGATTTTCACTGAAAGGATATGGAAAGCTGGCAGAAAAGTACTAATGGACACTGAAATATGCATTTCTTTTTGCAGGTGCAGGGGACCAGAAAATGTCTATCCTGTTCTTTGAACTGTGTAATACAAGGAGTGTCTATTTCTATATGTAATCATATTCTTTGATGACAGAAGAGTTAACAAATGGCTGCATATGTTCTTATAAAACTACAGATTCAGTTTTGTTTTGCAACCAACATTTTTTTTTCACTAGGTTATCTTCAGCCTTTTCAACTTCCTTTTGCCTCGAGCTTGGATAGAAAGGTACTGACAAAGAGTGAAGAATCCATTGGCAGTAACAGTCTCAGTCATGGAGGCTCTCCTGTTCAATACAGGTATTGGACAAGTGAGTTCACAGACTTTAATTCTGTTCTTGAGCAAGTCAATGTGACTGAAAGACAGTACCTCACCCAGAAAAGGAAACAGCAACTTTACATAGAGAGGCTTTTCCAGGAAGCATGCTGAAGCTGAGAGGCACAAGGCTGAGCAGGTGAAGGAAGTAAGACACAGCAGAATGAGGATGACAAAGGGTGGGATTTTCCTGCAGGTAGTGCCTTTTATAGAGATTTGTATTTGTCTTATACTTTCCACTTGCAAGGGGTTTCCCTTTGTGATAGGGTAAGTGAAAAATTTGAAGATTTTAGATTTTGATGGCATACAGGGGAACAACTTTCGAGGAGGGCTGGGAAAGCTGACAAATGTTTTATGCACTAGAAAACTTTATTGTGGCATCTCAAAGATGAAGGAAGCATTAACCATAGAGTTTAAATCTGGAAATTTTCATGGATGTCCAGAGTGAATGACACTGAATAGTTGTGCTAGTCCCAGTGAGCAAGGGAATGTAGGTCCACACCTTGGGTTTATTAGAGCAGAGTGGTGAATGCCTAGCAGGGGTACATCCACTGTGTAGTAGCAGTAGTGTAAAACTACATCATAGACTCAGAAAGCAGCACGTAAACATGTATGTCCAGCTGTTTACCTCCCTAAAAGCATTAGTAGTTTATTATTCTATGACAGCAAATAGGTTGGAAACTTGTGCCTTTTACTGATGAAACTGAAACATCACTGAGTTTTTAACAGCTTTTTCATGTCCAAAGTAGCGTGATCCCATTTATATGTATATTCAATATCCAAAATAGAAGGACAAGCAAAGCAAGGTTTTGAGAAGCAGAACTTGACAGAAATTATGCTTCAGAGTAACCATAAATCATATGCACAATATAAAATTTGAGATTCATAGATTTTTTCAGAAGTAGGACTTTGACAGGATAGTAAATATTCTTGCAAGGCAAAAATATTCTGTGTCAAATTATGTGGGACACATCTCTTATGACCTTAAGATTTCCTGCCTATTTGGGATTTTGTTGATGGAAAGGGGTCTTAGATCCAGCACATTAAGCAGATACATTATTTCTTTCCTTTGATACACAGAAGACATGCAACATTTTCTGTTACTAGGTGTGCTACTATTATGCTGAGCTTACAATGAAGTCTTTGTGCCTTAGTTGTTCATGACAGTCCTCTGTCAGTTTAAATCCCCATAATTGTTTATAGTTTACTATGTTTCTAGGTTTTTTTTTTTAACAATGATTTAGAAACATGACCCAGTAAGATGTAAAATACAGATACTATGAAAATGCAGTGAAAGTTTAACATGTAATTTTAAAACTCTTGTTGTCCTTTGAAGCCCATATCGGTGCTACCTGTTAGGCAAACATTAATATTGGAGCATTTTATTTTTGAAGCACTGAATTTTTAAAGTAACCTTATTCCCCCCACCCCCNCCCCCCGCCCCCACCCTCGAGGATTTGGCTCCTCAATTTACAGCTGACTTTCAGAGTGCTGAATTCACTCAGTCCCCGTTAAATGTTCGAGTATGGCTTGGGCAGTTCCTCTTGCTCTAATCTTCACCCAAGCTGCACACATATAGCACTGCTGGCCTTTGGCAAGTAGATTTTTTAACTTAGTCCCACGAGCACAGTAGCAAACCGCTTTCAGAGTGGTATGTGTCGCTGGCCGTGGTGCTGAAATGTTGATGAGTTCAAACACCCAGAGTATTTTGTGTTTTGAAAAATGTATTGCTATAGCATAAAAGATTTGGGGAATATGTAGTAAGCTTTACATTTGAATTAGTTAACTTCCCACCTTCAGTATCTTTGTTTATTGCTGCCTGTTTCTATTTGTTGATCCATGGGCATCATTCACTTGAACAGTTCATTGTATTCTCCACTAAGACATTTTGAGGTGGAACGAACATTCTGTGAATGTTCGCTCTGAACTGGGAAGATCCAAATTAATTTTTTTTTGGTAAAAACAGTAGTGGCATGCTGACACTACTAGTTTGTGCTCTGCTACAAGGTTTTCGCTTGTTCCCATCTAACTTTTCATGTTACTTTCACTTATATCCTTTTGTAATGGATTGCAAATTGTAAAGGACACTTGTAATTGTAAAGGACACTTAGACAGAAGAGTATTTGCAGGCAAGGATTACCTTCCAAGTTCTTAAACCAACACTTCCTTGCAAAAGTCTGTAAAGAAAGGGTGTCCAGCATTTAGTGATGGAAAGAAATTTTAAGTATAATGAAAGGAGCCTATACTCTTTTTTTCTTTTTTTGTACTTTCTCTGACAGTGCTATGGTTACCTTAAGATACCTCCTGTGCATACAGAATAGGCATGACCACGACTGACTAAATGAAGAAAGTACAGATTTTTTTTTTTTTTTAAGAATGGGAGGAAAAGATATTACTGGCAAGTGGATCACACACAGAATCACAGAA
>VZTO01011781.1:0-10939 GCA_013400615.1 Syrrhaptes paradoxus
TGTGATTCTGTGATTCTCTGAAGATGAGGAGCTAGCAACATTGCCTCAGGAACTAATTCCCTGTTCAAAGAGGCTATTGTGATGTCAAGATGAGGTAAAAGCCCAGGTGAGAGTTTCAGCATCGAGAGAAATGAGACAGCAGCACAACAGAGTTTTGCTAGGGGTACAGATTTGCAACATCAGGGATGAAGGAAGAGCATAGCTCACAACCAAGAACGGAGCCGAGGGAGGAGACAGCAGAGGAGGTATGGAGATTTCAGTGAAGGAAAACAGTGTGGAACATGTGACAGTGATTTTCTTAGTTAATAAGGCAGTTTAGTTCCATTTACCAGTAAACCCCACATCTACAAATCCTGCACGTTCCGTACTGAGCTATGCACATGGAGTTATGTCAATGGACAGCAAGCACCTATCACTGCTTCTTGCTGTTTTTCAAACACGTTGGGAAACTTCAAGGTGATGGACAAACATTGCAACCATGAAAACTCTGAACGGACACAAAGGAAAGGTTGTTCTTCCCTGCGAGTTGTGCAGCACTGAGACAGATTACCCAGAGAGGCTATGGAATCTCCCTCCTTAGATATTTCAGCTGGACAAGGCCTTGAGGAACTCATTCTAGCTTGCAAGGTGGCCCTGCTGTGACCAGTGGATTGGACTATATGACTTCCATCCATGGAAGGACTATATGACTCCTTCTATGAGCAATGTTTCTCTCCGACTTGTGTATATTTATGTCCAGTAAGACAGCTGAAGGGCAGCACCATCCTTTAGGGAGCATGATGTCGTGAACAAGAAGCTGGGTACGTCGGTACGTCTCTGAATACCAACTTCAGAATCAGGGAAAACAGCAACTAAGCAAAAGGGTTTCCTAGATGAAAGCAAAACAAAATGATATAGAAGTGAGGTAGCAGGGCTGCAGACAGGAGAGAAGGAGATTCCTCCTGATGGCCATGGGGAGAGGTGGCCCTTGAGGCTCACCATTGCCCAGCTGCCCCAGTGTTTTGCCTTTCTGCAGTGATGGAGGAGCTTTGGGAGCTCTCCAGGGGCAGCAGCAGTGAATTTCACAGAGACCTGTGAGAATTTATTTCCACTTCAACAGGAGGGCAGCTATCATTTCAGCTGCCTTCCTGTCTTGGTCCCTGCCCAAGCGATCTTCTTACTCACATTGGGAGTTTTGTCCAGACCAAACTGCAACCTCTTTAGACTTTGGATGTAACTCAAAGCAGACATGACTTTCACCATGCCTAGAAAGCCACTCCAGTCAGCCAAAAACTACTTGTATGAAAGTGCTAGGGGCTTAGATCTGAAATGGCTGGGGCTAGAGCTTGAAACAGACGTTCATCACCCCATTGCACAAAGGCAGAGGGCCAGTCCCAGAGGTCTTTGTTCCCCATTACTCAGTAAATTACCCAGCAACACCTCAGCAAGGACAGCAGTGCTGAGCCTGAGGACCTTGGGTAGCAAGGGATGCTAAGGAGCTCGTGGGTGAGAGGGGTTTCACACCACCCACAGTTTCTTACTTCTCAAGAAAAGCATGTCTTCAAAAGCCATGGGGCACCTGGCAAGTGACTGAAGACTCTGGCTGTTGTTGCCACTGTGAAAAGGGACATGGACTTTTGAAGTGCTTTCATTTCATCACTAATTTTAAAATGCCTACTTCTTCATTTCTAGCACACTGGTGCCAAGTGACTCCATTACAGGAAAAAAATACTGCATTCGTGAAAGAGAAGGAGGGAAAAAAAGCAGCAGATGATAGCACTGCATTCAGGTGGTCATTAATATCACATACAATGTAATACTTTAGGCTATTAAGATTTTTAAGGTAACTAATTTTTCCAGGTGTGGGTGTAATTGACACAGAGCAGAGTAGTAAAATATCTGCACTTTTTTATCTGTGGGAATAGCTTTTAATTCGGTAGTTTTAGAAGAGGAAATTAACAAGTAAAATTGTTTACTTCAGTAGAGGGTATTTATTTACACTGTTTTGTTTTGCTTTACTCTTGGGGGTTTTTTTACGTGCCTGGCTACTTGTCTGGCAATTAAACTTTCTTCATTCCATTTGTTTGACCATGTTAACAAGACCAAAGCCAATGTATCTAGAGAGTATTTCATAGTCCCTGGAATGCAAAGGGGACATCCAAAATACTGTATCAATGGTTATTTAAACCAGAATACTTCTGAAACTATTATTTCTTTATGGATAGTTCTTTATGTTTTTACAGAGGAAACAAAATCTAGCTTTTCTTCTATTTAAAAATCCATCTGTTTTCAAAACTCAGTTGTGCTCTATACATCTGTACAAAATGAGAAGTCCAACTTATTCCCATAACAAGTTGTCACTTAACACAGTCATTCACATGGTTTCCAAACCAAAATCTCATATTGATGTAGCTCCATATAAAATATCTTGCTATATGCCAAACAATACATGCCTCACTCATTTCAGAAAACTATTCAACACGGGAACCTGCGTCAGGATAATTCTGTTACTACAGATCTGCAGATTAACAGAACCATTAGACTTACCTTTAAAATACAGCCGCTTCTGGGGAAAAAACATATTGTCATTATTTAGAAGCTCACAGCAATGTTGAGACAACCAAGGCATGCAGTATCCCTTCCCAACTCCCCATAAAAAGAGCAATTTGGTCTGAAGGTCTTTCTTCCTCTCTTTTCCCCTGTTTGTATAGACCTGGGCATGCTACACATACATATTAAATTTAAAATATTTGCCTCAACGTAGACAGAAAGAAAATAAAACGGAATTGAAGCTCCACATTTTTTTTTGGTAACAGCAAAACCACATGTATTGGATCAAGATTGAGAGACCACAAAGAAAAGTCAGATCATTACTTTTTAAGGAAAGTGTATGACAGCAAGATGCTTAGAAAAAATGGAGATTGGCTGAAGGTTTGAGGACAGACAGTCTTTTATTAATCTCTCCTAACAGTCTGGAAAGAAAAAAGATCACGCATTTAATGTCAAAGCCATCTTTGAACTAAGGACTGATACAAACATCCCAGAGAGCACGGCTATCACTCAATGGAATGCAAGAATTGAACAACAACAAAGTCAATTTCAAACAGAAAAGCAAGCTGATTTGTAAGCAGAGTAAAAAAAAAAAAAAAAGGCATTCAGTCACCTTTAGATCCTATAGTACTATTAATGATAAAAGAGATATGAATGGTTCATACCTGTAATTTGTCAGAACCGTTCTTGCTCTTTCAAATATCTGCTCCAAAAGCCAATTTTTTTCCCCACACTGCTCAGCAAAAAAAAAAAAAAACCACCAAAAAGAATGATGGCGCTTATGTACGGTTCTGCATACCAAGAGCCCGATCCTCTACAAAATGTCAAGAGCTCTCCCTTTCAGTTGATTTCCTGGCGTGTGGGAGGCACCTGTTATGTGTTCCTGCTCGCTGTAAAGGAACAGCAGCCTTATCACCCAGCTCACCAAGGAGAGGATTGAGTCAGCAGCATTTGCTGTAAAGTACATGGCACCCCTGTGAGACAAGGCTGTGGCACCAGGAGAATCAAACAACACAAAAATTCCTCTGTCTCCCATATAGCGAGAAAAATCACAATCCTAGACTTCCAGCTCCATCAGAAATTGCTCATCGGTTTCAACTCCTTTGCTGCAGGAAAAACTGCAAGATCTCACCCTAATTCTTCATGTCCCTGAATTACCACAGGTTACGGGTTCTATATAAATTCACAGATCAAATAATTTTAATGCCAGAACGCATCAGGGGGATTATGTATCTGACTTCTTTTGGTGTAACACCATAACTCCTCCTTCAACTCTGTGACTGTGATTTGTGGTAGAATATACTTTTTAGGCTGTAACCCCACCTAACCTTGAAGTCACAGCCCTAAATGAAGTATCAAGGGACTAACTGAACTTGCAGTTGAAAAGTTCACTTTGTTGTTAGCCTAAATGTACCATTACCATGTCTACCATCCCAAATCTCCCTGAATTTCTCTGGATTTCTCTAGCTTATGTTCACATCAAACCTGGGAGTGTCTTTGGGCTATCTGTGATGAATTTACGAAGTCTTCCACCTTGAAACATGAGCCCCAGGTACATGATCATTCTGGTAGCTCTTTTTAAAGACCTTTCCCATCTCACCTAATAAAAAAATCTATGTGTGGAGCTGTGCACTCCTTGCACTGGGCATTGCACAAACACAGTTTCTAATTACTGCTCTGAAGAAGTTTAAGCTATAGAATGAGAAAGGTTAAAGAAGAAACTTTACATAAAACAGAAAGGAGAAAATAATTAAAAATATGTTAAGCACAGAATTAATCAGTTAATGCTGTAACTGCTGTGCCTCCATGAAATAACTCTCTAGAGGCAAGAAGAGTTTTATTACAGGATGTATTTCACCTGCTCAGTAATTATGTTGTTTAAAGTGTCTGTTAATGATAAAGCTGCCACTACACAGGTATTTTGAGTCAAAAATTGCCTGTACAATTAAAAATAACTCATTGAAAATACATGGGCAAGGTGCAGTAGTTCCTGTGGTATCCAAATTCTTTTCTAGTCTTTCATCAGAAACTAGAGGAAAGAAAACATAATTTTATCATGTTGTTCCTGTTGAATGCACAGCATGGAATGACGGAATTTACCTTTGAACAGCTCAAGATCAGATATTAAAGAAAAAAAAGAAAGAAACCACCAAGATAGACTGCTTTCAGTGGCTGAAGCTGAAACAGTTTTATTTCAAAAGTATTACACATTTTATTACTGACGGCGTTTGTTTGCTTTTGGGGCTTTCCTCAGCCTGGACAGTGGAAACACATTTATCTGTTTCTTTTTGGCTTCCAGTCGGTTTCACTTTCAGATTCTCATGTTTCACGCTCCAGTCTTAATGTTTCAAGCACTGCAAGGGAATACTTATTTCATTTAAACAAACAAAAAACCTGTGGCCGCCGGGCGCACACACAACATGTCTATCGGTCTGCCGTTCAAATGCAAAGATGGATCCCTTCCTGTCCCCCGAAGCATCTTCACGATGGTTCTCGGGGATTTCCAAAGAAAAGAAATGAAACGAAGAGGAGTGATGAGGAATTAAGGATCTATTAAAAAAAAAAAACCAACCAAACAAACCAAAACAAAACAACAAACCAAGAGCCACCGCGTTTTGCAGAGCTCTCGGACTAACTCAAATAAAATACCATTACATATTACCGATTTCATTATAACTGCCTGTCGGATTAATGACGAAGAACCGTGACACCAGACTCAACGACGTGAGGAAGAGGGGCTCCCAAGGCACAAACAGTGACTGCAGCATTGCCCCCCGGTGGCTGCGGTGGGACTGGGCTGCGGGGGTTGGGGGAAGGGGGGAGGCGCGGCGGTCCCGGGCGCATGGATCCCCCGCGGGCGCGGGGAGAGGCGGCGGCTCCGCGCAGGGCTCCGCGGGAGCGCCCGCCTGGGGCTGCGCGTGCCGCCGCGTCCGAGCCGCCGGGGGGAAAACGTATAGTGACGGTGTTTGGTTTAATCATCTCCGCTCTTAAACGGCCGAAGCAGCTCTGAAAAAGAAGGGCAGCGAGTGGGAAAAGTAATTTTTTATTTTTTTTTTCAGGAGGGAGGGTGGCATTTAACATATGGCCCTCGGTACTCTCTACACGGAGGCTGTTGAAACATCTGCTGTTTCCAAACGCATGCGGCAGCGCCCGTGGGCACCGGGACAAGGTGAAGGGGCATCTCGGGCATGCTGGTTTCCGCGGCCGCAGGGCCCCCGAGGGCCGCCCCGACTACCCGCCCGCCTGCCGTCTTTCACAGGACCGGCCTTTCCCCGTTGGAAACGGGTACCGTGTATAAAAAAGCCGTCGCACTGGGGAAAAGTGTGTGGGGGGGGATGTTTGGTTTGGTTTTTGGTTTTTTGGGTGTTTTTTTTTTTCGACGTCGCTGCAGATCAACGGCACCTTCGCGTGCAGAGCTGGCATGCTTCCATTCATTGATTTAGGGTTTTTTTCTCCTTGTAATGCCCTCCCCCCTCTACCTCAGCAAGGTGTCGGGAAGGCAGCGGCCCGCCCGCGGGGTCCTTGGCTGCTCCCCGGAAGCCGCCCCATCGCGGGGCACAGGGGGGCTCCCGCATCCCTCCCCCCGGTCCCCGCAGCTCCTCGCCGCCGGCAGCCGCGCCGTGCCCCAGACATCACCCCACTTCGGAAAGTTGGTGCTGGACAATTAGGACACCCGTTGTCCTCCCCCCCGAAACCCACATAAATCACAATCGCGGCATTGTCGGGCTACAAAGCCAGACGGGAGCGTTTATGAATTTAAGCTTGGAGAAGGAAAACGTGCGCCGACACAACACGCTCCCTGTTCACAGGAGTAGCCAGGAAGGGGAAATGAATGGTGGAAGTTAAAGAGCCTTTCATTGCGGAGTATGCCGCGCCGCAGCGGGTTCACGCTCGCCGCCCTCGATGTACGGCGGGGGGTGCCCCCTCCTCGCTCCCATCCTTAGCCCTGCTAAAACGCGAGCCTCGCGGGGCGAAGCTCTGCCCAATTCGTCTACGGCGGGCTCGCCGCCGGTAAACTCCCGCCTCGGAGGGGTGGGGGTGCGAGGGGCCACACACGCTGCCCGCCAGCGGCCGGACGGCGCCGCCACCGCCGCTTCGTTTCAGCTGCGGCCGGCACCGGCTCGCTTCGGGGACGGGACGGGACGAGATGAGAGGGGCGCGAAACTGATTTTGCGGGGAAATGTTGCTAGCAACGCGTGGCGGGCTCGCCTGTCCCGGCCCGGTTCCGCGTTACCGGGGGAGGTGTGGGGGGGTGAGAGAATCCTGCTGGCTTTTTGCTGGGGAAATAGCCATGTGCTCCGACGGGGCGGGTTAGATGTGGGGCCGTGACAGACGGTTTTCTCAGGAGAGCCCTTGCCGCTGTCCTCGGAACAGATGCAACGCACGGCAAAGCCGGTCCCATCCCTCCCATCCGTTTTGATACAGAGGGGCGAGGGCTAGCGTGGGAGGGGGCGCGTTTGCCCACTCACGGGCAACGACGGCCGCTCGCCGGCCTTCCCCGATGCCAGGAGGGCCTGTGCGGCTCCCGGCACCGGTGGTGCAGCCAGGTGAGCGGCCTTCACATTGCCCCGTTCCCTCCTGGGCTGTTTTCGATGCCGGGCACCACATGTGTCCTTAAAATATAATCTGCCCGGTAACAATCAGCGCGCAGCGGCGAGAGCCCCAGAGCTATTGGCTATGCAAATAGAGGGAGGAGAAGCGGCGCCCCAAACTCCCCACTCACACTTTTAAGGCGGTGTTTCTTGCAACCCCCCTAGCCGCTGCCAAGCCCACCTACGCGGCGCCGGAGGGGGGCAGGATGGCAGCTCTCCGTCTGCCTCCGGGGTCGCTGCTGCTGCTCCTCCGCGTCCGCCCGCGCAACTCGTCGCCGGCCGGCCGCGGGCAGTTCCTTCGCTCTCGGGAGCCTCCGCTCGCTAGAGCAGGCAGCGGCGGAGACTTTGCAAAGTTGACACATTTTGCAGGCGGCGAGCGACTGCGACGCCGGCGAAATGCGAGTAGGGTGGAAGTCACCCGGTGCGGGACAGAGCTCCTCTCCCCCCTCCCCGCCACCCCACCAACCTCTCTCCCTCCTCCCTCCTTCCCTCCCCCGCTGCGTTTCCTAGAAAGTTATATCAGTGTGGCCATGCAGTGCTCGAGTGGTTTGCCTGCTAGAAACGTATATGTGTACCGGAGGAAGCAGCGTGGTGATTGTTAGATTTCACCCCGAAGACGCCGCCGAACCCCCACCCTCCAAGGAGCTTTGGGGTCTTTTTCGGGTTTGCTGTTGGGCTGCAGTTAGCAAGGAACTCTGTGTCCCCCCGCCATCTGCAGATTAAGGGGGTACCGGAAGGGAGTGTGGGTGAAAGCCTTGGGGGGTGGGGGGACGGGACATGGATGTAGAACCCCAGCGAGCCAGGACATTTCATTCTTTGCCCCCATCGTCGCTTTTGGTACCGAGGGGGAGCCCTTAAGTTTCTTGCAATAAGAAAAGGGGGGGGGGGGGGGAATAGATGCAGACAGGCTCCCGCACAATGAAAGTGTGGAGCGGACTTCGTTTGGTCGCTGGAAGGAAGAAAAGGAAAAGCTGTCATTTGTGTGTCCCTATACGAGGGCCTCCTGGTTCCTTGTTAGCTTATAGAGAGGGAAAAAAAAAAACAACCAACACAACTGCGTTTGATGTTACGTCTGACCAGCTGCTGTTCTCCATAATAACAAGAGAGAGAAGAACTGCCTGCCCTGGCGAGTTGCGTCACTTTGCTTCAACTTTAGGCTAGAAATCAAGAGGAAGAGACGAGTTTCAAGGGAGGCAGGAGCGAGCTGGAAAGCACTGCCGCCTTCTTCCCACCCACCTACCCCTCCTCCTTTACCCCTCTCCTTTCCCCACCCCCTTCCCCCCCACACCAAAAAAAAAAAAAAAACAAAACTTTTCTGTCAGAGAAAGAGGGAGATCTCTTTGGAAACATGGAGCTGCTGTGCTGCGAGGTGGATCCCATGAGGAGAGCTCTGCCTGACCCAAACTTGCTCTACGATGACCGCGTTTTGCACAACTTACTAACCATTGAGGAGAGGTATCTGCCCCAATGCTCCTACTTCAAATGCGTCCAGAAGGATATCCAGCCCTTCATGAGGAGGATGGTGGCCACTTGGATGCTGGAGGTTTGTATCCCGGCTTCTTCCCCCGGCCCCTCGGAGCGGTGCCGCGGGGACGGGGGGTGGGAGGCCGGGCGGCCAGCTGGGGCTCCCCGCCGCGGGCAGCACCTCCGCCTCGCTTCGTCCCCTCTCCCCCTGCAGCCTCTAGACCCTCCGGTCGCGGTGGGGGTTCTTCTTGTTCCCCCCTCCTTTCTCCTCCTCTTCCCGAGTTCACCCGGTGCGGTGGGGGAATGGGGGCGGGGAGCATCGACAGCCCGCGGTGGAAATCGCCCCTGCTGAGGGGTTGCTGCAAAATGGGGTGCAGGAGGGGAGGAAGCGAGGAGTGTGTGTGTGTGTGGGGGGGGGAAGTTGGAAAAGTTATTTGCAATTAAAAAGCGAAGAAAAGCCGCCTCCGGCGGCGGGCGGACGCGAGCGCTTGAGATTGAGGCTTTTCTGGCAAAGGGAGCTGCGTCCGGGGCAGTGCGAGGGACGGGAGGTGCCCAGTGCCCCCCACGTTTTGCCCAGCGAGGATTTCATGCCCACGTATGCAGTGGCGAGGACGTGCCTTTTTTCGCCATGTTGCGCTGCATGCAACCCTGCTCGGAGGCGCTGAGCCCGTCTTCCCCCCTCCTTCCCAGGAAGGGGGTCGGAAACGCACCCCGCCACTGCCCACTGGTCCTTCTGGCCCGGCGAGGGGCTGTCGGGTCGCCCGAGCCCGCGGCGACTCCCCCCTTCGCCCCGATTCTTCAGGCGGGGCGGCAGCGGGCCCAGATCCCCGCAGAGTCGCTTGCCTTGCCCTTGCCCCACCATCCATCATTTGCCCCTTCGGATCTCCTTTAGGGGGGACCTTTCCCGGACCAAACCCCCTGGGTTGGATAGACCAGACTCCCCGCTTGGTTTTCACGTGCGATTTGTGCTTTTTCTCCCCGGCTCCGATTTTTGGTAAATTTTTGAAATTTTTTTAGCTCGCTCTTGGTAAAAGGATCCAGGCTGCTCGGGCTCTCCCCACCCCACCTCGCCCTCGCTGTCTCTCTCGTCCTTCCCCCCCCAACCCTGGATCGGGGGCGCAGGGCTGGGGGACACCCCCGGGGGAATTTTTGCAATTGTCGGAAATGATAGGGGACTGTCCCAGGATGCTACCGGCACCAAATCCTGGACCCCTGGGGAAGTTTTGATATTTTTATCGATTTTCTGAAAATATGACGAAATAAAAAAGAAAAAAAAGAAAAAAATTGGGTCGCAAAAAAAAAAAAAAAGTCGTAGGCTGCTCGTTTGCTGCTGGATGGGGCTTTTCGGATCTCCCACACAGTGTCTTGAATTCATTTCTTACTGAATGAACTAAAGGAATGTGAAAGCCGATTGACAGCCTTCCCAGCCTCTCCAGAGATCTCCCCCTCCCCCAAAATTTAGCTCCCCGGGAAACAAAAATAGCAGGAGCTGTAGCGTGGAGGCAGTGGTCTGTTTCGTGGGATCACTTATGTATTTTTTTTTTTTTCCTTCTCGTCTCTTTCTCTCGTCCTCCCCCTTTCCCCCCTCCCACCCTACTGCCCCATCTTCCCCTCCCCATGCTCCTTGCTTGCAGGTCTGTGAAGAGCAGAAGTGCGAAGAAGAAGTTTTTCCTCTGGCCATGAATTACTTGGACAGATTCTTAGCTGTGGTGCCCACTCGAAAGTGCCATCTGCAGCTGCTGGGGGCAGTGTGCATGTTCCTGGCCTCCAAGCTGAAAGAGACAATCCCCCTCACAGCTGAGAAGCTGTGCATATATACGGACAATTCCATCAAACTGCAAGAGCTGCTGGTAAGCAGCCCCCTTCCACCTTCTCTCCATCAGCTCTGGTGCTGGCGGCTGTCTCCGCCCCTCTCCCTTTCTTGCACTGCAAGCTGTCACTTTTGCCACCCACCCACCTCCCTGCCTTTTAGAAAAATCATGCTTTTCACGGGTTTTTTACGCACTCTGTGAATTGTTAAAAAGCTAAAGACTTACTCGGAGAGGGGTCGACCCGACACGGCAGGCGCATGGTGCCGGGGCGGGGGGGATGACCACGCGGGACCTCCCTGCCGGTTGGGGCCCCTCCGGAGCCGCCTGCCGTGCAGCACTCGGACCCGCTCCCTGCCGGGTTCACGGGCACGGCGCTGTCGGCGGCAGCCCGCGGGGGCCGGGCTTGCGGCGGGAGCCGGCCTCCCCCAAACGCCGCAGCCCCACGCCGCGTGTCCCGCCGTGGGTGCGGGTGTCCCCGCAGGGGACCTCGCCGGGAGGGAGGTGGGCGCACGTGCAGGGGGTGGGCGGCGCGGGGCGGCGGCG
>VZTO01011781.1:14046-58800 GCA_013400615.1 Syrrhaptes paradoxus
TGACTTTTAGAAAATAAGTGTACTCTACTTTTCACCCAAAGGATTAATAGTTAGAGCACTTAATAGAAGCTAGAGCTGGAACAGATAAACAGCATGCAGTGTTTTCTAGGATATTAGTAGTATATGTAGTATAAGTAGTATATGGCTTGATGTTTGAATTCACTACAGTTTGACATATCTAGTCCTTCGTGATAGGAACTGTTCTGCCTGGATGTTTGCAGAGGGGAAAAGAGGATGGGGTGCAGCTTTTGTGTATGGATGTCTATCGGGATACCTCTTTCTTGATATTTGAGATGTAGTGACTGCTTTTACAATGTAGGCTAGTTTTTGCTACCTCAGTCAATCTGTTTTAGAAAATCTTATATTGGCTGTGTTGGGGTAGTTGGCTTTTTGGTTACCAAGATGCTTAAGCTTTCCTTTCTTTTCCCACTGCTGCACAATCCTTTTTGGACAAAACAGGAGTTAATAGCAATATTTTTCAAAGTCTGCAGGATCACTCTTGGTTTTGCGTTCTTTCTTTGCCTTCTCCCCTTACCCAGGATTTGTTCACACTACCCTTTTCTTGTGAGAAAGGTGGTCTTTTCTCATGGACATTTCTCTGGATCCTCACAACACAATCAGCCGTCAACCTCCAACGTACCTGGATGTTGTCTTCCAAATCAGACCAATCTTCCCTCTCTTTTGTTGCTTTCACCTCCACAAGAGTGTTTTGGCTTGTTTGGTTTTATCCAAAAGGACATTTTCTTGAGTGACATAGATTTAACTATGATCTAACTTTTCAAATTCTAGTCTGTAATCATCTACCCTTGCAGTTTTCCATATAGCCATGTGGATAGATGCGAAAAGACAAAACTGACTGCGTACAGAGCTTACCGAAAGACAGGGCACTATGGTGCTAGCTGTAGATTTTCTTTTTCTCTTATCGTGTTTTCTATAAACAACTGTGTTGGCATTTAGTTTTGAGGAGCACTCAACCCCTTACAGTTTTGGAAGCAGGAATCTTACCCAAGCCCTCATTCCCAGTTTTCTAGCTAGCTGCTACCTTTATTTGCATTATAGAAATGTCATGTTATTACTACTGTATTTCCCTTTCACTGCCACTGTTTTTGGAGTTGTTCTTACACTCCTTGGCGAAGAAAAGCCTATTCTCATCAGACTTCTTTCCGCATCCAGTTGTTATTTCATTTTCTTCTCCTATTTGTTGCAGAGCTCTCATCGGACGCTGTGTTTCTTCTTTCCCTTTCTCCCTCAGAGCTTCTGCTCTTTGCCAGCTTGGGTTAAGCCTGCTGTTTCATTTCCCCAATAGCCTTCTTTCAATGAGATGACCTCCTTTGGCATGTGGCTGCCGATTCTCTTGCTCCCTCCATGTGTGTTTTTAGCCCATTTTTGACTCTTCACTGTTACCACACCTGACCTTGCTGACTAGCTAATGGCTCTGGTCTGGAGCACAGCAATGAATCTCTCTTTATTTCCATCTCAGTGCAGCTTTCTCTGCTCTCAAGTACTTTTTCTTCTTAGTGTATCATGCAAAATCTGGCATATTTTGGACTTTTTTCCTCTATCCCCAATTTTTCTTCACCAGCTGCTCCACTTTAATTTCCTCACAAAAACGTTGTACGAGAAATTCCCGAGTGTTCCCTGCCTTTACAGAACCAGCTGTGATCTCAGTCCTGTAATGCTTTGTGTCAGCAAACAGAGAGGGAATCAACCATTAACAGTTACGGATGTTGTGATGGATGCATAGGATCACTTTAGTATTCATCTGTTCTCCTTTCCGTTTGAACGTTATGCAAAAAGAGATGGTACTCAGTTCTTTTGTGTGCTCCTCTCAGTCATGTTATCATTTTGGCACTCTCTGTTATTTTGAGCCCAGTTTCTGAAAAAAAGTTGCACATATATAAATCCACAGCCTCTCCCCAGTCCTTGTGGTGATTAATGATTCACATGAGCATGACTGAAACTGGAACGTATCCCTCTTTGCCCTTGGTCCCATCTGAACATACGGCTACTGAGCAAGACAGAACCTTATTGCCTGACTAAAAAGTTTTGTCTTTCCTTTGCCCTGCACTCACAATGCTTTCAGAAGCCTCCTTCTGCACTGGAATGGGCTGAAAGCGGTGTCTGCCCACAGCCCATCCCTGTCTGTGGTGCCAGCACCATGGCCATGCAAACAGGGTACTGTCATTAAGCGAGAGCTTGATCTGTTGTCTGGGAATTGCCCATGTGTAGGCCAGCTTTCTTCAAGCTGCCTCGCTCATTGCACACTAAGAGCGGGTAGATTGACAATGTACTGTCATAGCCTTGTCTGTCATGATGTCATTTGTTTTCTCATCCTGCTGCTGGCTCCCCATGCAAGCTAAAATCTCCTTCAAGAGTCTTCTGAATTTTAAAGGCACTAAGAGGGTGCACGTGTAGCCCTTGTCCTTCCAATATAGCTTGGCAAAACTGATGCTTACTGCTTCTTCAGCATCAGAGGATCCTGTTTATCTGTAAGCCCATTGGAGGTTGTCCTTCTGGTCTCTGGGATCATGTCACTGCCACTCTGACCACGCCTCTGTCTGTTCATTGCTTTGCAGCCTTTGTTCTTTCTCTGTCTCTTTGCACAGTGCTCCACAGTTTGGGAGTGTTTTCTCTGGGGTTGTCCGTGTAGTTGTACATGCCATGCTCCACAGCCAGGGAATTGCTCCTGGTGGAGCAGGAAGGGGCACCAACTACCGAACTGTGTGCAGAGCAGAAGAGGACCATTCCTTATTTCCTTGACCTCAGCGTGTCCTTCATTTCGTCTTCCAGACTGTTCAGAGTCACAGATGCCCAGCTGCTTCCTTGAGTTACACTCTCTCATTGAAGGCTGTACGTGCCACTGTTTTGGTGCAGGCTGCCCCTTATTATGTCAAAGACTACAAGGGAATGGGTTTTGAGGGAGGACAAGGCTGTACAAGTCAAGCTTTCAGAAAGAGGAGCTGTAGATCTCTGAACACAAGCTGTAATGGAGAGACTAACCTCAGTGAGGAGGTTTTCAGTGTTTGATTTAAGTCGCATGCAAAACTTGGAAGCAAAAAAGCTTTTCAGACTTGCAGAGACAGGAGGCAGCTTGTGTAGCTCCCAAGACTCAGCCCTTTGCATGGTCTCTTCTGTGCTTTAGCGGAGTCCTATGGCAGGTGAGATATTCCCATGATGGGTACAATGAAGCATCTCAGAGACTGGTGGCTTTCAAAGCCTATGTCTGCAAAGAGGCTAAAAAAGAGGAGGAAAATTTCAGCTTTAAGTCAGTTTGGTACTGTGTGCCAGACCTCTGCCCACTGTCTCTGGGACATTAATCATCGCAGTTGAAAGCTGAGAAGACTTTTTCTTTAGCTTCTGGGCCAAATCTTGGGTCCTTACTCAGACAGAAGTTCTGTGGAAGTCAATGGGAGTGTTGTCTGAGCAAAGACTGCAAGATGAGGCCCACAACCCTACTAGTGATCTGGAGGGTAACCACACAGAATGCTTTGTAACACCAAGAGGCATGTTTGGTCCTCAGGACTCCTGCTGGGCAAGTCTACTATGCATCCTTCTCCTCTCAGCCAATGTAAGAGTTACTGGGCTCTGTCCGTGCAGAGCATAGAAGTGTGATCCGAGTTTTATTCAGGACCTGTTCTTTGCAGAGGGATGGAAGGAAGTCCACAGAGGCTTTGTTGTGTGGATTAATCTCTTAGAAATAAAACATGTTGCAAAGTGGCAGTGGTTGCACGGATACTTCTTGCATGACAGAAGAAAGAATAATCCACATTAATTTATTGCCATACAAAAGAAGGTTCTTGCTTGTTCCTGGGAGAAGCAGCTCATATCAGTATATTGAGCTTTCCGGCAAAATGAAGCCACAAGAACCATGGAAACTCCATCAACCAGTAAGCAGGGCCTGGGGAGTGTTTCGTATGAGCAGACTCACTCCTTAAGTTGTAGGACCTATCAAATCTGGGAAGATGAGGTGGAAGGAAAAGGAGGAAGATAGACTTCGCTGGTACGAGCTGGCACAATTCCTGTGCTGCCGGATATGTTGCCCTTCTTCCTGTCAGCTGCAGATCTGACCTTTTGATGCACAAACATAATCCTCATCCTTGGTTCAGCTTCCTTACTGAAGGTGTAGAACAAATGAAATTAAAAATCAGTGCAAAAAGATGTTCAGAAATAGAGTTTATGATCAGCTAATAAGTGGGTTGTACTGAGTGCTCATATACTTTACATAGGGTGTTAAACATGTTTCCATGTTTCTACCTCAATTGGATGGTTGTGGTGTAGCATTAACATTTTGGATACTTCAGACATCTTTCTGTAAAGGCCAAATACTTTTTCCCTTACTGTGGCCCAGGAACAGAATTAGGTGTCTGCCCTCCTACCACTTAAGGAATAGAAGAAGGTCTGCATCCTACTTTACTTAACAGTTTTTTGTTTGATCATACTTGGCATCACCATGCCCTGTTTTGAAGGGCTGAAGAGTCATCTGTTTTTGCCTTTAAAAGCAGGGATAGTTAACATGGGGAAAATTTTGCTGTATCTTGTAGAAATATGAGAGCAAGAGAAAAAAAATGGCCAATGGAGTTAAACCCAACTGCATTTGAAAAAAAAAGTAGCACACTGATGCTGGAAATACATTTGGATCAAAACAGGCAAGAATTAAATGAACTACTTATGTTGTTTCCCTTAGACCTTTCTTTTAAACTTACCTGGTAAAATATAGATCTATGCTTGTCCTCATAGTGAAGTCATGGGCTGAGTGAAGTTTGAGGCTGAGTGAAATTTGACTGCTACCTATTGCATTTTATAAACTGCTATTGATGATTATCATGATTCTATTCTGATGGAGGTAACATTCCTTCCCCTCCCACCCCCTCCCTGTGGGAGTATTGTCTTGTTCATGACAGGTTTCCAGTTTTCTGTTTGCAATTCTGAAAATAAACCCACATCAAATCATAGAGATGAAAACTGGCTGTTAAAAGAAACAACCTGCAGTCAGAGCATTAACAAGGACCATTGTGAGAAGGTGGAGTTAACACCTGTCTTTGGCACATGGGGCACTTTCAGCCTGGATATTTGGGAGTGCTCTTTTCCTTCTGGCAGTTTTCATTTATTGGCTGTGAGTTAGGACTTCCCCTGCCTGGCTGGACCTCTCTGGGTTCCTGCCTCGCGTTCCCTCCTGCTTTAGACTGACTGTCAACCTTGCATTTTCCTGGCTCAGAGCTAGTAAGTCCACTGGATCAGGAGAGAGCCAACAAAACAGATTGGCCACAGTGCACAGGGCCCTAGAACCTGAATTATGGGTTCTGTGTGCTGCGCCAGCACAAAAACGTCCTTGGTGTGTGCATACGTTCACGCCCTGGCTGTGTTAGCTCCAGTCTTCAGTCAAGGCATGGATTCAGGGTACCCTGAATTTGCTTGATAACTCTGTCTGCATGGTCCAGAGGTGGCTGTTTCAAAGGGCACTGTTTCTTATATTGGCTTTTTTTATTTCCAACAGTCAAGTCAGTGGCATTGTGCAAGGTTGGTCCCTTGTTTTTAAGGTCATTTAGGAAAAAGGTAATAGTGAAATGGGGATGGGATGGTTTCTGGTGTTTATTGCTTGGGAATAGAAGGTAAAACAACTGCTTTCTAGCAACCCATTTCTTCCCTGAAGTGTTCTTATGTTCACATCCTTGTAGACTACGCATTGTTGCACTCCTCTACTTTTAACAAGACTTTTGTACTTTACTGTGGAATTGCATAAATCACAACAGAGTTAGAGTCAGAGCCATGTCTTTGGTGCAAGCTCTGGGTGCCTATTAACTAGGGTTGCACATAGGTCTGAAAGAAGGATTTAGCCCATAGCCTTGCTTCAGGTGTCCAGTAAGAAGTGCTTTTTGTCAGACTTCCTCTGTAATTCAGGGTTTATCATCTCCAACAAGAATTAAAAGCATATGTTTCAGCTTCGTATGTTTAGGTCTTCTCTGTCCCCCTTTTATTTTTTAATTTTTTTTTAATCTCAGGGCAAGCTTTTGACTTAATTCTGGGGGCAGTTTTACCTCGGTGAAAACTGAGCGAGGATGGCAGGACTTGGCTTGTTGTCATGGGGGAAGCGGGGATAGAGGTTTATAATTGAAAATAACACATAAAAAGCTTGTTTTGAATTTCTCAATGGAATGTAAGGGACCCGGAGGGAGGTTCTGCATCCCCACAGATACAGTGCTTAATATTTATGCTTTCATTGCACCTTGACAAACATTTCACGTAGTTATTGCTTTGCTTGAATATGGAAATATGTTAATTACAGCCTTTATTCCGCTGCCTGCTCTTTTCCTCAGCCTTTTCTATTCAACCCTCTAGGTGGCCCAGCACAATGTGGCTTCTTTTCTTTCAATGAGCTCTTTCCACACTTAATAGGGTCCAGGGTGATATGGAGAACCATGTGTACAAAACTGGTGCACCACCCCCCATCCTTTTGTGGGCATGTCAGGTTAAATTCATATCAGCAGGAGGGTCACTGCCATGATTTTCAATAGCACAAGATGAGGTGATGACTTCAGACAATGGCGCCACACTCTCCAGTTGGAGACACTTGCCTCACCAGTTGCAGTAGTTAATTAATATGCTAAAAATAGAAGCCAGTGATACAAATCGCTGCCTGTTGTACAACAAAGACTGAGCATGTGTAGCTTTGATAGCCAAGTTTATGGTGCTTGTTATGGAGGGAAGTTAGTTTAGAGCTAGAGGCAATGTAAGACTTTCTGGATGCTGAGCTTTAGTCTGGGCCTCTGGCCATTCGCTTGCTGTCTCATTTACATTATGAATGATATTAAGGGAACTAACAAGGTTATTGGGCATAGAAATGTTCTCATGTGACCCCACGTGGAAGCAGACCTACAGCAGTGCTACTTGGCAGGGGCACTGTGGCTCTATTCAGCTTCCTAGGAAGACAGTTTCTGGGAGTAGATACAAAATCAACCAGGAAAAAAACAGTGTTCGGATAATGTGAAGGTCCTGATGCAAGCCCCTAGGATGCAAGTTCAGAGGGCAGGCTGGATCTGTGTCCTTCATTCAGCCCATCGTGCCTGGGCGATGCTGAGTGTTTGGTGCAGGATGCAGGAGCTTCCTCTTGCTTGGGTCTCCCTGCCAGCAGCTCTGGGCTGGCTGAAGCTGCTCTGTGTGTGGGTCCATCCAAGCCTCCGAGTAGATCTGTTTTGCCCTGCTGCCAGCTCAAATGATGGATGGGAGGGGGGGGTGGGTTTTCGTTCTCACCCACTGCATCGTAGCTTCCATAGGGAGTATCCAAATGCCAGCAGAGTTTGAGAGGTTTCGCATCATCTTTGTATTACATCTTCCCCAAAACTTGAGACAAGGAAGGTTAAATTGTGGAAAATCCATTGCCGCCCATAGTTTCAGTGCGTAACTCGGAGACGGCTTGTTGAGTCCAAAGATTTAAGTGCAGGAGTTGCATCCCAGCTTAGGGCCACCTTGGCCAAGTGCAGCCTCATTCATGCCATGGCAAGCACATCGGATTCGCAAACCCAAGCATATGCAGTGTGTACGAGAAGAGGAATTGATCCATGGAGATGTAGTCTTCTTTAATTTATTCCTTTTTGAAAGAAGTTAGTGGAATTGCTGATGAATCACTCTATGTAGATGACAGTAGATTTTGGGGACGCTAGTCTCTTCCATAAATGTTTGAACATTCTTGTATTTTATAGATGTTTGTTATTTGCCAGTAGGTAAAAGGGGCCTACAGGAGAGGTGGGGAGGCACTCTTTATCAGGGAGTGTAGTGAGAGGACAAGGGGTAACAGTTATAAGCTGAAAGAAGGCAGACTTAGATTAGATATTAGGAAGAAATTTTTCACTGTGAGGGTGGTGAGACACTGGAACAGGTTGCCCAGAGAAGCTGTGGATGCCCCATCCCTGGAGGTGTTCAAGGCCAGGCTGGATGAGGCTTTGAACAACCTGGTCTAGTGGAGGGTGTCCCTGCCCATGGCAGGGGGGTTGGAACTTGATGATCTTTAATGTCCCTTCCAGCCCAAACCGTTCTATGGTTTGCTCCATGGACCAGGAGGACACTCTAGACAGTCACACAAACACAGAAACATTTAAGACCTTTACAAAAATGTCTTGCTATTGGAATCCTTGAAGCATTCCTGGTTTCCATATTGGACTTTGTAAACCAATTGCCAAATGGACATTGTAAAGTGGTAGCCCAGCTGTCATATGTCTTCTATGGATCCACTAGCTACCCAATCGACCCACAGGAACGAGCTACTGCAAGAGTCACCCAGAGTCAAGTGCTAGGGACCCCGTCAGTAGGAATTCAGAAGAGAGGCAAAACAGCATAAAAAGAGAGCCATTTCGAGGATTAAAATCACACTGTATTTGTGGCCTGCTCTCGAGGTTTGTCGCAATGATAAGTGCAACCGCAGACTGAGGCACTGGGGATAGGGCAGGTTCTGTGGGGAGTACATGTGCCATGTGTCAGGTAGCCTTACCTGTTTTCCTGGACATGCATTTTCAGGCTGGATAGGGCTAGCCCTTGCATGTGCGTGTATAAATCCATGTGAGGTAAACGTGAAAGTGATTTTGATCATGGAAGTGCAATTCCTGTTACCTTGACATGTGCTGAGATGAGCCTCCTCAGGGCTGCGTCCTGCACTGGTACGTAGGGGTCAAGGCTCTCCTGTTGACTCACTCATTAGCACGGACAATATATATTAATTTCCAACATCATCGGCTTTCCTATGTACAATAGGTTCTTACGATTGCGATAGTGCATCATTATTATTTGTATAATAATGACAGTCTGTATTCATTGCTTCAGTCAGTGGGAATTTGCTCCTTCAGAAGTGGTTGTCAGAGTGTGATGTCTGCTGAACGTCCCTGGTAGGAAGGACAGTGGGTTTCAGCAGTGTGCAATGGCGGGGCTTGCAGGTGGTCATCTCCTGGTGGCTTCGTGAGACAGATAAATCCATGTCAGGGTTTCATCTCCTCCTTTTCTCTCCCTACTTTTAACATCCCCTGTCCAGTCCACATCAGTGAATGTTATGACCCAAGTCCCAGTCTTACCTGACTGCTTCATTCTTTGTGTGTCCCAGGGACGTATCCCAGCCTAGAGAAGAACATGCTATCTCCACAGCTATTGCAGTATCTGCCAGCTCAGAGTCTGTGAGGCTGAAAACAACTTTCCATGTGTCTAAAACTTGGATGGTAAGGCAGGCATCAAGAGGGTTGTAGAATTTGTACTAGCTGAAGAGAGAAGGCTTGGGATCTGCAATTAGAAGAAGGGCAGTTTTCTGTAACAATCAGTTTCTGTAAATTGAATATGAATATGTTGATAGTGGTTTATTTCATATTACGTACTACTTGGGTTGCTTCTTCCTGTTCCTCCAATCTCCCCAGCTGAAAACTGGTAGAGGAGGGTTTGTTAACGAGTTACTGTTGAACTAAACAACTTGCAAACCAAGTTTAATTTTAAGAAGATACCAGTAACCAAGAAAATCTACTGGAAATGGTATTTAAAAGGACATGCCAATAAGCCAGTGGCAATGGCAGTATCATAAACCATAAAGTCGCCTTATAAAGGTCACAAGAACTTTTAGTTTTGTTTTCATTTCTCTCCTGATCTCTGCAGATGTGTGAGAGGAAGTTTTGAAATGTATTTTCAACTTGTTTTTTAAGAAATAATAGTAATGAAAAATGCAATCTTTGTTTTTCCTTTGATTATGTGGCTATGGGCTATGAGTGTTCTTGCTTCCTAATTGCAAAGGTAGTAAAGATGAATTGTTAATTAAAATCTCTTTCCTGGACAGGTCTTCAAATGCTCAAACTAATTAAGTCTTTAAAAATTGACGTGACTAAAAATCTGCGTTTGGTCCTTTGTGATACCTTGTTCCAGTTAGTGTTCCGGTTATACAGAGAGCTCTAATGTGACTGAGACCCAAATTGCTGACATAAATTACATAAAGCCTCCTTCTTCTCTTTCATTTTCTTTAAAACTAAGGAAAGTCTATTAAAAATTGTCCAAGTTTACTTTATGCATCAGTGAGAATAAAAGACCAAACTGCATTTCCATTTTAATTTGCAGATCTGTTACCCCTCCTTTGACTGCTTGTGATGAGCCGTGTGACTAATGAGCTCCGCCAGACCAAAAAGAGCGGCACTTTTCCCTTTCTTCTACTTCCCTGTTTTTTATTCTTGGGTGTGGTTTTTTTATGTTGCTTGCCTCTGATGTTTTGCAGCTTTTCTGATCTGGGCTTGGACTAATTCCCAGATCTGTTCTTGCAGATTTTAACTTTGCCATGTACCCACCGTCAATGATAGCAACTGGAAGTGTGGGAGCAGCCATCTGTGGCCTTCAGCTCGATGACGGGGACAGCCTCACGGACCTCCTGGCCAAGATCACAAACACAGATGTGGTGAGTGTCGTGCATTCCTCTTCTCCTTCCACTTCTGATGAAGCAGTGAAGAACTGGACCATCAGACCCAGCCTGGTTCCAAAAGCCCTCTGGAGCAAAGGAGAGGGGAGCTCATGGAGTTAGCGGGTTGCAAGTGTGGAGCCGGCACCTTAGTTGCAGTGCTTTGGATGTCCGGAGTTTTTGTTCATGCTTTGTTCAGCAGCTTGGTGGGGAGAGCCTGCTTTGCCCACCCTGGCTGATTGTCAGGCTTGCTATAGTGGAAAGCCACCTTGGGTACTGCCTTGGGTGATGGTGCAAGCAGGCAGACAGCGTGCCCTGGGGCATAAGGTAAACCAGTATGTGTGTCAGTCCTTTGTTCACAACCTTGAAACTGCTCTTCTGGGCCTCATTAAGGTGTCCTCTAAAAATCCGTGACCTAAAGGAAGTGAATAATGAGCTAATCCTCTATCACTGTCACAGTGTGAAGCAGGTGCAACCCAGACTGACTGGGGTTTTGTCTGTAACTTCACTAAACTCACACGGAGTCACAGAATGTTAGGGATTGGAAGGGACCTTGAAAGATCATCTAGTCCAATCCCCCTGCCGGAGCAGGAACACCTAGATCAGCTCACACAGGAACACATCCAGGCGGGCTTTGAATGTCTCCAGAGAGGGAGACTCCACAGCCTCTCTGGGCAGCCTGTTCCAGTGCTCTGTCACCCTCACTGTAAAGAAGTTTTTTCTCATATTCAAGTGGAACCTCCTATGTTCCAGCTTGAACCCATTGCCCCTTGTCCTATCACTGGATGTCACAGAGAAGAGCCTGGCTCCATCCTCCTGACACTCACCCTTCAGATATTTATAAACATTAATTAGGTCACCCCTCAGTCTCCTCTTTTCCAAGCTAAAGAGACCCAGCTCCCTCAGCCTTTCCTCATACGGGAGATACTGATCTAGGTGTTCCTGCTCCGGCAGGGGGTATTGGACTAGATGATCTTTCGAGGTCCCTTCCAATCCCTAACATTCTGTGATTCTGTGATTCTGTGATTCTGTGATTTATTTCTGTGTAAGTGAAAATTTTGTACACATAATTGCTCTTTGGTGTCTGCTTTGTAAGTGTAGAGAAACAGAGTGGTGATACATTACAGTAAGCAGCAGGAGCGTGCAGGAAGAATAATCCTATATAACAATTCAGACTGCATGGCCTGGTGCAAGTATTGTACAAAGCTCATTTGTACAGTTGGTACATTTAGACTGGGTAAATCCATTACATTTACTTCATTTATGTGGATAACAAGAATTATCTGTTATTGGTACTGATATTGGCAGTTATTGGCTGACTGAAATTTTCTCTGTGGATGTTTGTCTGACTGGATGTAACATGAGTTTTGGATACTGCATCCAGCAAATGTCCAGGAGGACTCTTAAGATGAGTGGGCAGATGTGAGAGGGACATGAGAAAACAGGGCAGAGAAAGATGAGGATTTAGGGAGAGCAAAGGTCCTGTCTTTAGCCAAGGTTGTGAATATCCACAGAATGAGGAAAGTGGTTGGTGCCAGCCAGTACAAGCTTCATGTATAGCTCCATGTCTGAAGTCCATGGAGTGTCTGACAGGTTGGTGCCCCGCTGCTATGATTTTCCTTGTTATATGATGATGCCAGAGGAAGTTTTTTCTACTTGGCTGCTGCTTATTTTCGTGCTGTTTTTTTATGATTTATGCCCACAGAACTGATCATGACCTTGTGGTTCAAGCCCCATCCTGGAACTGATGGGGGAAGGATGACTTGTTGTTTCAGAGTTGTGGGGAGAAGGGGACTTGCTTGGTTTCTAAGCTAGATCAGTTCACTGATAGATTTTCAAGAACAACCTCACAAACAGCTGAGAGAGCTGAGCGCTGTGGCACAGGGCCAGATGGGGATGAGAGGATTATATTTAACCATCATTGTCGGTGAGCTTCTTCTGCTACAGCTATAGAAATTGCAGCCTGACTGATAGACCAACTTGGTAGTCAGCAGGACAAGGATGAGAGCAAGGGAATGACAGCGTGGGATGAGGAATGGGAACACAAATAGCCCTTACAGTGGCAGTGGAGGGGCAAGGAGACATACAGAGTGAAGAAGAAGGGAGTAATTGGAAAGTTTAGGGGAGTCTTCATGTGGTTGGTGCCGGCTTCTCCTGCTGTGTATCAGAATGGAGCACATCACTGCCTGCAGAAATCCCTGAGTAGTCCTTTGGAAGTGCTTTTTGAAGGCAGAAGCAAGCGGTGCTCCACCAAAATCCAGACCTAGAGCAGATAACCCTCAGCAGAGCTCATCGCTTTGCCACCTGATGAATGATGCAGTCTTTCCATCACCAGACCAGGTTGCCCTTATTGGTGAGCTCCAGATAAACTTAACCACTTGTTGGAAGGAAGATGCAAATGTAGCCCTTGCTGGTGTATTTGTATTTGATGTGTTTGGTGGATTTTGGTTGACCAATGAGTAGGTGGGTTCCATCTTTCTGGAGATTCCAGGGAGTTATTCAGGATAGTTCTTCATCTCCTCTAAGGGTTTCCCTGTGCAGTCACAAGGGTCTTTTCCCTCCTTGTTCTTTTTCAGCATGGACAGGACTGCATAGTACTGCTGATACTCAGCTTAGGTGAGACTCCAGACATGGGCCAGAGCCACAAGGGCTACATCACTGGTACTTAACAAGATACTTATCTGTACCTTGATTACCTAGTCACAGCAACCCTCCCCCATCATTTTTGCCAGCAAAGACATTTTGAACATCCCTTCCTGATCCAGCCCTTGCCACAGTAATCTTTTCCTAATAGTAGGTGACTAAGGAACAGGTTACTGCGGCAAGGTTATTGCAGTTGTGCTGCATGGGGGCACGTTCAGAAAGTTCCACAAGGCTGGATGCATCTGCTAGCTTGCATATCTGCTCCTCACAGGGGGGAATTACACCCACAGGTTTTCCTGCTGCACCTCTCCATGTGTTTCTTTCTGGATGCTGGCGGGTGCCTTGCTGCTTCACCTGTGGAGCCCTGCTTGAATCGGGATCCCAGCTGACTCTTTCCATGCTCAGTCTGCGTCCTAATACCAGCCTCATCTGTAAAATGTATTGTTGAAAAAAATGTACTGGCTAGATTGTGTTAAGAGTTAGCCCAAGGCTGTGTTAATGAAGGATAAAGACTATTGTAATACATTTTACGCTGGGAGAGTTGAACAGCTTCAGTTCTCTCCGTTCCTAATTTCTGGTGCCTGAGAGCTCTTCCTGCAGCGACACAATTAATTCATCGTCACTGTTGTGAATGATTTTGTTTTCAAAAGGGAGGTTAGGGAGGAGAAAGAAACAGGAGCTCCTAGGCTTCAGGAGCATCACGTGGTGGAAAAGCAAGGGAACTCACAGAAATTACAGTCCTGCAGAGAAAAAACTTTTTGCCCCACCCTGTGCCTCCTGGTAGCCCACAGGAAATGGCAGAGAGCTGGAGGACAGTCCTTCCTGACTGGAGGGTGTCTGGGGCTTCTGCATCTTTTTCTTTTGGTGTATGTGATTGCTTAGAATGAAAACAGATGATGGGATTTTCTCATTGGCTTTACAAAAATGTCTCCGTCTGAGGTGAAGCATGAAAAACTTCAGCTTCAAAGTTGCAAGCGTATGGAAATAGAGAATGGCAATGAAATACTGATGCAACTTAACTGCAGTGAGCTTTTCTGAACTTTTACTGTTTTATAATAATAATTTGAGGGTGCTATCTGTTTGCTAGGAAATAGCAGCATAAACCAAGAGGCTGAAGTCAATGGAGTTATTTTAGATTTATGCTGGTGTAATTGAGACTGGAGTTTGGCATTTAGAGCTATAATGTTTTTAATGGATGTTTCATTAAGAATTAGACCAAAAGTATATTATTAATAAACAGCATTTAATTTAGAACCCAGCTGTTGGGTAAGCAAACAACTGAGACATGAGGGTTTCTTTCAAAAACACATTGATGTCAGCTGTCCTTATGTGAATCCAAAGCAGTGCTCCAGATTTTAGATGAGATAGTACAAGGCATCCTGCCAGTGTCATTGTAGGGGTAGCAGTTATGTGTGATAAGTAGCTGCCCTGGGCCATTTGGTGAAGGTTGAATCACAGTCTGAAGAGACCATGACAATGAAGCCATGCAAACCTCGGTTTCATTACTCCTTCCACCTACCAAAATAAACACCAGGGAGCTACTCTTGGAGAAGCTGAGAAGCTCAGCAGCCTTACTGGGTAGTGAAAGTAGCTCTGCATGGTATATCTGAATTGACTTTTATGATCATTATTGTTCCAAAGAGTCGTTAAGAGCTAGTCTCACACAGCTCTGCAGGATGGGAATTGCATGTTCTGATCTGTTTTACTTCCAGAGTGGGAACGTTTCCTTTGCTGTTTCTTGGAGAGGAGGGGCTAGTAGGCAAAGAGTTAACAGAGCTACTCACAGGAAGCCGCCAAGCTCCATGTGAAGCTCTTGGTGGGTCATTGCAATGGAAAAATAAACAACTCAGGAAGTCTGGACTTTCCATAGCATCCCAGACCAGCCCTCCAGTGCACACAGTATCCTGTCCCCGGTGGAACCAGATGCTTCAGAGGAGGATATGAGCATCCCCACTGTGTACAATTATGGGATATGAGGAAGGATAGCTGAATGGGTAGGGCACATTTTGAGACCTCGCAATCAATATTTTGTTTTGGCACAGGCCTCTTGGGCAGATCTCTCTCTTCACCTCTTGGAAGAGCAGCTGTCAGTTCAGTGTATCAGCTCACTAAGCCATGTGTCTGGAAATTGCCTCTCTGGCCATGCCTGGGAGCATTCTCATAAATCATGTACAGGGCATGGTTACTGCTTGCCATCTCCCTTGAACATGTCCTGCACCCTTGCATTTTCTGGTGCCCCAGATCTCCTTGTGGTAGAGAAATACATGAACGTTTCCAACAAGCTGCTGCAGAGATAGGTAGATGAGGTCTTTACCTGTTATAAAACACCTTGGACCAGAATTTTTTAGGCTAAAGTCAGTGAGAATTAGGCACACAACTGAGTTTTAAGACTACTTTGAGCAGAAGGTTGCATTCATTTATCTCCAGAGGTCCCTTCCAACCTCTTTCTATGAGGCTGAGTGCACTGAAATGTAGAAACAATTATCTCATATTAGAAATACACTCAGGCTCACATCATTGACAAAAGCTGACAAAGTTAGTTGCAAAATTAAGCTGGTTGGTAGCTGTTTGTGTAATAAACTCTGTAGTACCCTAGCCGCCAGAAGGGCTGGCCACGTTCACGCTGTGTGATAATGATATGTGCATATAGGGAGCATCTTTTTCCTGGAGCCCAGCTCTCAGGGTTGCATCCAGATGACAAAAGGAGTGGTCTTCCCCAGCACCATCAGCAGCAAGGGTTTTCAGGCAGAGCCAGCATGTAGGTTTCTACATAGGCACAAGTCCTTTTTAAAAGTCTCCTTCCAGGTGGGAACAGGTGTGTGCCGAGTGGTTTTGAAAGTCCAAAGTGCATTTAAAAGGGCCCAAGGTAGAAAGAGAAAAAGGAAGCCAGGCTTTTCTTGAAGTCTTATTGAAACAGCTGTCTGTAAGCCCTTGAAAATGTGCAGTCAGGCTTTTTTGAAGAGTAGATCCATAATAAATGGCGTTTAAAATATCTCCACTTACATATGCTGCGTATGTCAGTGTTGTGATTTTTTTTTCCCCAAGGTCTGAAAAGACCCGTCCTAACGGTCCCTGCAAATTTCTGTACAGAAATTACATTTATAGAACCACCATGCTCAAGAATTCAGTTTCTGTTGAGCTACAGTATAAAATAATGGAAATCTATGTTGAATGGATAGCATTTGAACATTGTCCCTACCACACATACACCATTTATCCCCTCCTTTGTAGTGTTTAAGGCCTGTGGTTTTGGAACCGAGTAACGGGACTCGCTGTATCTTATCCTGCCTTATTTGTTGCAGACCACATTTTGTATGCAAGGAAACAACAGACAAAATAGCCTCCAAAAGAAAGGAAGAATGAGATAGTTTCCTAAGTTGTCTTTGCCTGGAGTTGGCAGCTGCTCCACTTCATTCAGCTTTTTGTTCCCCAGTGAGTGCTGTGCGTGTGTAGCAACAATGGGGTGATGCAGTTATACCATGGGCTCATGGCGGAGTTCCGTCAGATCCATTCATAAATACAGCCTCGGCCAGTGTGCTGAGGAAGCCAGCCCCCCCGAGGAACCAGCTCTGCAGCCCAAGCATTGCTGCCTGAGAAGCTCCGGCAAGGAATCCTTGCTCAGCTTTGTAAGGCACAGGCAGGTTGTCACAGCTTTTTTAAAATCCCCTTTTTCAATAAATGCTTGTGGCATTTGCTACAGCAAGGTAGATTGACGGCTTTTCAAAGTTACAAAGTGTACCTGTTAGAGGGAGATGATCAACTTTAAATCCCAAGTCACATTAAAGCAAGAAGTATAATCTCGAGCATAGCATCTGGCCCTGCATCACCCTGCCAGTTTTGGCTTTACTCTCACTTTTTTCCAGTTTTGGAAACATTGTTCCCTCCTCTTGCTATGAGAAATACCCATACAAGCAACAGGAAACCAACAAACGGACTGTTGAAGCAAACAGTGGAAGTGACTCTAGGAAGTACACTGTTGAAAGTGCTGAAAAGACCAAAAAATTATAGAGAGAAATGTGCCATCTTTCAAATGCTTAATGTTAGTCATCTTCTATATTGCATTATTACAATAATGTAGCAATAGTCAGTGGAGAAATTCTGGCATAGATGTGATTTTTCTTTTTTTTTTTTCTTAAAGTGAGATGTCCTCGTTAGTCTGCAAAAAAAGCCCTTTAGAACAGCAAATTACTATTTTCTGTACTTGCAGATGGAAAAATAGAGACGTAGACGCTTATCTGTAATTGATGCTATTTGTTACAGTAGCAAAAAATAGATCCGTTTAGGAGGGAAAATATTTCTGTTTTTAAACTGCATCCATGAGATGTGAGATCACCGAGATACAGTAAATGTAGTAAACAGGCATGATATTCCCACAGCAGCTTTTCAGGCTCTGCTTTTGGAGAATGTTGGTGAGCTAAAGGCCAGCGCTCGGCACACGAAGGCCCTGCTTTGGGAAGGAATCCCTGTTTATGTCAACAATGAAGCATGTGCTTTGAAGAGGTTTGAATTGGGGCCGGAATGTGAACCAGCAGAGGAATCCAGCCATCTTTTGTATTTAGGAATACAGTTCCACACTGGAATTTGTGTAAATCCCAGCTCTTTAAGTCACATCTGATTGGTGCTTTCTTAGATTATCCCAGTGATGCATACCTGACCAGCAAACAGTATGGTCACTTCAGACACCTCCAGCATCCTTTCCATTTATCATACCACACCCAAAAAAAGTCCTTTTCTGTTTTTTCCGTTTTGCAATTAGTTTTGAGAAAGAGGAAGAGAACTTTATGGCAATCATCGGGGGCATTAACAATTATTTGTGAAGTAATTAATGTGTATTTGGAAACCCAACCACCCTCTAACACAAAAGTGCCAAAAGGCTTTTGCAGCACTCCCAGCTTTGGGACTTTGAACACACAGCAAAGCACCCAGGGTTTGGATCCAGGCTCTTAAATCTGGTCAGGAAATGGCAGAAGCATCAAGAAATGTCTGGTAGAGTTATAGCTAAGTATTTTGCATCGTTCATATGCATATGTTGTATATAACAGCAGCCCTACTGTAACTCTTCTGCTGCTGGTTGTAAAGGAGAGTAGAGTTGCTGTTTAGTTTTTGAAAGCCCTTGAGAAGCAATCCTCTCAGTCCCTTAGCGTGATTATCCTCAGCCTTGTCATGGCAAAGGATTTCATGACTCTGCCTTGCCGTTGGCCAGGGCTTGGCACAGCTTGGGCTGTGGTAGTGATGGCAGGCGTGCCGATCCCTGACGACTTCACTGGGTTTACCAAGCTGCGCTCTTGGGAGCTGGATGTCCGTATGTCCCAGGTAGGGCTCTGAGGTGCAGTGTCGCTTCTCTTCAGTGGTTTCTCATGGGTCTGATCAAGGCTGTTTAACCGGCTCAGGCTTTGGCTGGTGCTGGCCTTATTCTGTGGTTCCTGATGCGCAACACCTCACCGTAAAGCTAAGATCTTGTCAAGGGTTATGCGATATTTAAATTTAACAGAATTTAAATGGAACCTTGTTAAGCAGTAGTTTTGCAGTCTTTGGTTTCTTCCTTAAATGCTGCCACAACCCATTTTCTCTGGTTGCTGATATTCCCAGATGAGTGCCATGTTGGATGGGCAAAAGCTGGGCAGCAGCAAGGCTCAGACCAGTTTCTGTGTACACATGAGGAATCTCGCTGGGGTAAGCTGTCTTGTTTTTTCTCCCAGGCAAGACCAAAACTGAGATGCAAAAGGGGAATCTAAAAATCACGATACAGAAAGTTCTGTGTCCTGAGGCACTGTGGAAGAGACCAGAGCTGGGTTCATCACTTCTGCATGGCATGCCTCCCTGCCTGCCAAAGTCAATGAGGAGCAAAGCTGTGGTGGTTGCTGGCACAAGGACCGCACGGTCTGGCAGACCTGGGTGTTACGTGACCAGTATGGATCCAGGGGTGCGTGATTGTTTCTTGGCCCTGCCTGGCTGTGAAATGAATCTGGTGGTTTGAATCTGTTTTTGGGGTGGTTGTCATCATGGGATTGAGTGCCATAAATACACAGTCATAGTCCCCTTGCGATCGCAGAGCCTCTGGATTGATTCAAAATGGGGAAAGAGAGAAGAGATACATCGCTGAAATAGTTAATCTTCTTGTGATAGCCCTCAGCTATTGGCATTTGAAAGGAGTGATCTTTTCTTTGTGGAGAAGGTGGTGTGCTGCTGCTTAGTTGCTGTGGGCTTTCATGCAGGGACCACTGTCATCTGAAAGGTACAATCAGTCAGCTTCAGTTTGGATGGGTGCCAAGGAAGACTTGGAAATGGCTGGATGAATTCTGTGGCAGGAACCCAAGACGAGTTACTAGAACTACAGAATGTCTTTTCAATACCCCCTTTCTTTTCCCCCTTTTTAAAAATTTGATTTATCAGTCTGCTCATAATCTTTTCAAGATAGAGAGGATGTCTTGCGCCTGTTTAACTCAGCAAAGCTAGCGAGACAGGCTGCATGGGTCGTGATAAAGTACTCCTAGAGCTCGGAGCAGTGAGGACTGAAAATCCCAGTAATTACCAATGCATACACTGGTATGTGTACCAGTTGAGAGGGATGCCTCCCCTAATAGCTTGCCAAAGGCATTTTCATAATAGCATTATCAACATCAGTTTAAAATTGAAAGCTGGGGGGCAGTATAGGTCAAAATATTATAGAGATGTTGAAAAATTCAGGAAAATGAATTGTGTATAATAATCTGCAGGATCTTTCCTAGTGCTTGTGCTTTTTTTTTTCAAGATTGTCATGCACGGAATTTGAAATCCTCAATTACTATTGACTT
The DNA here is from genome assembly GCA_013400615.1 of Syrrhaptes paradoxus. Lineage (NCBI taxonomy): Eukaryota > Metazoa > Chordata > Aves > Pterocliformes > Pteroclidae > Syrrhaptes > Syrrhaptes paradoxus. The sequence continues at coordinate 33,889 of VZTO01011781.1, forward strand.
GAATAAGTTGATCCTGCCATAGGCCTGCTGATTTCTCCTTCCACTCATTTTCACTGCCAGCATTTCCATCACAGCCATGAGGATGCTCCTTATCAGCCACAGAAAAGCATTGCTTTTCCTTCAGATGCATTTCAAGTGTGCTAGGAAAATCACCCAGGGATGAAAAAGTTTCAGGGGGGAAAAAAAAAAAAAAGAAAAAGAAACCCAAAAGTTAATTGCTTTTTCAGTTCTGTACATGCTAAAAGTAAAAATGGAATGGAAAGTACCCGAACCTATTGTAATCATTAAAACTACTAGACCATATGAAAGAATGGGGAAGTTGATCCATGTGACACACAATTTAAAAACTTTTTTATAAAAACAGCAAAGACAACCCTATAGTATTCTGAAGGAATTGCCCAGTCACTGTATTGGAAAATCCAAGGTGATTACATCAGTGCGTTATAGTATTCTTTCAAGGAAGATTTGCTGAAAGTAGTGCAGTTAGAATTTTTTTCCTGGGATGTGTTTTTTAAAGCTTTGATTTTCTCTTGTCAGTGCTGTCTAGAGCTTGCAAAATCAGGGTCCACCAGTACAATGTGTACACATGCAACAAATCCACATGAAACTTGCAACTGCATCATGGGAAGGCCAGGCTGACTGTCCAGTTCGGGTTTTTTGTATTCTTTGTATTGCATCACTTAACTTTGGATTGTCAGAAGTTCCAGTGAAGCAAACAGAAGTGGTAACCCCATCTATAAAAGAAGACACTTGCTGTATCATAGAATTGACAATTGGGCTGATAAGATACTCATAATAAATTCTTTATTTTTTTGCCTTTCACCCATGAGATTGCCATCCAGCTGGTGTACTTTGTATGTCTTCAAGCGAGTTGCAGACTGAGACAGTGGTTCAAGTGCACAGCAGATGTGGTTTTCAGATTTTTCGTATGAGTACAAGCACTTTGCTCACACATCGCATTGGGCAGGTGTAAACTTTTTCTGTCAAGTCCAGTTTATTAAAAAAGTCATTGACAAGTTTAGCTAGCATCTCATCTGGCAGAAAATACGTTGCTCAAATCTGTCCACAGAATTCTGACATTGTGCTGTGCCAGGTATCATCTGTTGTCCCACAGCTACTATGATGAGTAAAAACTGATTGTGTGACCTGAATACCTTGGCAGAAATGGTGGTGTGGGCTTGTGTGGGATCTTCAGCAAACCAGGATGGTTGGCTGATTGGGTGGTGCACAGAGCCAGGATTAATGATTGCACAGCCGCAGCCTCAGGTGGATGAGTTTGTTGTATCTCCGTCATCAGTAGTGGAGAGTTTGGGCTGCCCCTGTTGGTGTGTTCTAGCTCGTTTTGCTGCGTGACTGAGGTTCATTCGTGAATCTGGCGTTTGGGGTTGGTTTGTTGTTTATTTTTTAATAGATTTTGATTGTCAAATTTGACAACCTGCAACCTTCATCATTTCTGAGTTATTCTGGACAGCCAATTTCAGCTCCTGGATAGATACTTCATAGAAAAGAGTTAATAAACAGAATGTATTACTCAGGTTAATACAAAAAATTAGTTTTAGTATGCAAATTAGCAACACTTTTTTTTTGGGAAGCTATTTCATGCTGAATGCAACATGCTGGTCATTTTACTGTAGTTTTATTTGTTTTAAGAAATACAGTGGTATGTTGTTTTAAGTTCAAAACATAAGTGTAGATCAGAGCTAACACTTGACAGAATAAATACATCATTGGCCTGTGGATTAGCATGCGAAATAAAATCCGTGCAAACTGTGACAATTCCAGCCTGGGCCCCTTCATGGGTTTTGTGTACAAAATGAAGACATCAAAAATGAGCCATTTTTGTATAGGAGTACCTAGAGATTTTAGCCTCTTTGTAAATTAAATGAGACATATGTTGACCCTCAGTTGTTTTTGTAATAGCAGTGTACATGATCATATATAAGGGTGTTTAGAAGCAGAAAAAGCTGGCTCCAAATAGTCAGGCCTTATGTTCTGCATGTCACCACCCTTTCTTCCCCACGCCTGGCTGCAAGGAAATTGCCTCATTAAGCTCTCCAGTCTGAAGCTGCTTGTGAAAAACTGCCTTATTTTCAGAAGGACATGCTATTTTGAAACGGTGCACTATTGTGCTGTGAAAGAAGATTTTTTTTTTTAAAAAAAGAGCATTATGAATGTAGTCTGTTAAAAGAGTCTCCAAACTGGTGCCCTTGCTTTTTCTTCCATATGGAAACATTTGAAAATGCCTTGACCCTTGAAGTGACTTGTTGCCATTGCCCTCTTACAAACAGGTGAATGCTTACAGTGGACCTGAAACCTGCCCAAGCTAGTAGCAGAGGATTTTCTTTATCTGCATTTCTGATAGCTTTTTGCAGCCAGGTACTTTGGAAGAAAAGCTGAGGAATTTGTCCAGCTCTCATCATTAAACAAGCAATTTCGGTATTAGTGCATCACTAAGCTCCCAGGAATACAAGAACAAGCCCCAGCTATAAAAATGTTTACCTGCTTAAACAAAAGTACATATTCTTACCTTAAAAAAATAAGTTTTGCCAGCAGCAGCAGGAAAGTGGTGACAGAGAAGCCTTTCTCCTCACCTTTTGCTAAAAGACAAGCAAGAACCCTATCAGGTGAGGCTGAAATCTTGCTTATCTGTCCGCAGTTTCATTACGAGAAAGTCCACAGTGCTCATGTTTTATTGCATCTTCAAAGGCATTTGCCTCAGTCTCTCCGAGGGTTCCTGTTTGCTCTGAGCAAGCTCAGGCACTAAAGCTCCCCTTCTGTCTCCATCAGCGGGAGGCCAGCAGACAGCAGTCCCCAGCCGATGGGAAGGCAAGAAGGGACAGGCTGCTGCCCAGTGCTCTGCCTGCCAGGCAGCTCTGGGAGGCCTGGGTTTAGGTGTATTCTCCTCCATCAAACCCCATCTGTAACGAAGCCAGTGCCTGAACCGTGTGTTTGGTAACTTTCTGTTTTTCATCCCCATGAGGAACTCTGCAGCGTGGGGTGCTGAGAAAGGCAGTGGGCGCTGGTGTCGGGATGGAGACAGGGATACAGCTCAGGGCCGCAACCCCCATGCTGGGACGAGCTGTCATCCTGTCTCAGGGCAGGGGACACAGTGAGACCAGCATTCCAACACAGCCTTCCTACCCTCTCTCCTGAGTGGTCATTTCTTTAGTTCACCAATAATACCTGCATCCCTCTGAGCTGACGTGACATTTCACGTGCTCTGTGGTGCTGAGCCCCAGGGTTATTCACTGGTTGAAAATTATTGTGGTTGTGCACTGGCTGTGGCAGTGCAATGGTGGTGCCCACATCAAGCCTCTAATCTTCCAAGAGCATCATTCCTGCTCACAGACTGTCGGGATGAACTACAGGAGTGACAGAAATCATGGTACGCCCTGGAGGTGGGTGCAAAGAGCTTGGGGTGATTTCTGCAATGCAGGTGATGCAGGAGTCATTCCAGCATAGGGGCAAGGACTGGTGTGACCAAGAGCAGGCAGCGGCACTCCCTTGCTGTACGGCGGGCTATCCTGGTGCCTGCTGGAGCATGGGAGGAGAGTGCTGTGCTCCATGAGACGAGAAGCCTACAGCCTGAATTCAATGTTCAGTGCTTCCCAGACCACCTTAAACAAACCCTCTGTGTCCAGCTTCCTTTGGCATCATGTTTCGTTTGTATTCTGACTCTGCACCAGTGGTATGGCACATATATTTTTCCTATAACCTGGTTTCCAGAGGAGGGAAACATGGGTTACCTGGGCTGGCAAGTAACTCCCATGCACCCCTGCAGGCACCCTCCCGTGCTCAGCCAGGCTTAGATGCAAACAGGGATGGCAGTCGCCTTCCTCCAGAGCACAGACCTTCTCAATAAGGCTCTGAATTAATGCAATATGCAAGTTCTGTGAGACATGTATCTTGGCTAACCTTGGGATGCATTTCTTGAGGATGTCAAAAGGTATCTGACCCCCCTTTCCATATGCAATGCCAAATTCTAATTATACTTAATCTTCTCAAAAAAAAAAACCCAACAACTGGAAACTTTGGTTAAGAGCTAGCTAATGCTGGTAAAATCACCTGCTTTCCTTAACCCTTTCCTTGGACACAGCAGCACTTTTTTTGTTGTGGTTTCTCCCCTTCCATATAAAAGCCAGCCTGAGGCAGAGGGTGAAGTGTGGGAAAGTTTAGCTCCAGTATCAGCAGAACAGATACTCTGCATTTGACGTGTTTTCGCGGTCTGGCTAGGATGACAAATTAAACCCTCATACATGAGTATTTCAAACGCTCCTGAATAACCTGGTATTGTATGGAGAAAGTGGGTGGTTTTGACCACAGCCCAGCTTCCCAGAGTTGCAGTTGCATCCCATGGTTGGTCTGTAGGCTGATGCAAGTGCTCGTGGGACCCTGTGGAGGTCAGTCCCCAGCTATGTTCTTCAGCTCCTCTGCTTGAAAGTGGGAATGGTGATACTGGGTCTCACTGCCCCTGCCAGATGCTGCCAGGGCTCTGGTTAAAATACTCTGCTGTAAAACTCCTTCCTACCAAAAACTGTGTTTCTCTGCTGCCTGAAGTCTTTGGGAGAGACCCAGCTCTTACACAGACCGAGGCTTCAGTGAATTTACAGTAGGGGTACCTTTTCCAGTATTGTAGAAGGACTCCACAGGGCTGATTTTAGAAAAACCCATTTATCGTAGCACCACCTGCCCACCTAGAGCGTTATATTGATACTCTCGCCGTCCCAGCACGCTGCACAATAATTGGCATTGTGTTTATACAGTAATGGCTTGGGTTTCATTTTTCAGTTTCTGATATAACCAAGTGTTTGTCAATGTTTTCTCACACTTTTTTTTTTAAAGTATCCATATTATTTAGTCTTCCAGCATATTAACAAGCATGTAGAACATCCTGTAATATTTTAGTAGTCATCTTCTTCATTGCTATGTCTGTTTCAAATATGGTGAATCCTTCACATTCATTTGTTTATTTATACTTAATGTTCATTGCGGGACTCTGCATGCCTAGGGCTCCCAAATTTGTGTTGCTGTACTGTATCTTGCTCTTTCTCCAAGTGTTGTGTACTATTAATTTGTAATGGAGTGGTCTCTGAGTCTTGGCTGGGCATTTTTGGCTTACATCTATTTCTAGTAGCTGTCCTTGCTTTATTGTCTTCGGTGAATTATTGCCAATAACTGTTCTTGGGGTTGTTAAAACCGTCCTGCTTTCAGAGCGAAGGTGCGGAAGTATACACTATACCTCCTCCTCCTCCTCAGCTGCTGAAATCACTCTTTTTCTCTGGAATGTGCTCAGAGAATGATAACATGGCTGCATGCTTGGGGCTGCGTCATTCATTCACCTTGTGCGAATTTTCACAGATGAACAGACCCTTCTTTTGCCTTTGCCTTGGGGACTCAAATGTGTGACTGATAGAGACAGAGCACTGTGCTTTTTCAGGGGCCTCAAAACTTTTCCTTCACTTTGATTTACCATCAATTTGCTTGACGGTAAAACTGAAGTGCCTCTGTCTCTGTGACCTTGGTATAGCAATTGTTGGTTATTTCAGGAGAAAAATGAAGCTTTTTAGTAGTGAAGAACCACCCATAGAAGAAAGCAAAAATTCCTATACCCCACCCTTCATTTTTTGCAACATTTTGGGTTCCTGCTTAAGAAGACGACACAAATGAGCAAGTACAGGTCAAATACTAATAAAATTTGGAGATGCTAATAAATATGATATTAGCATTGTTTAACGCAGGGAGTTTGTATACCTGTGGGAATTCAAGGTCATTTTATGTTGCAGCAGATGCTCCTCAGAAGTACCAGATTGATGCTCTTCCAACTTCTACTGTCTCAGTAAGGAAAAAAACCCTATCCATCTCCACTAAGAGTTGAATTTGCTTTCTGTCCTCTAGGACTGCCTTAAAGCTTGTCAAGAACAGATCGAAGCGGTGCTAGTAAACAGCCTTAGGCAAGTCCGGCAGCAGCAACAGCAAAGCAATCCTTCTAAGACGGTGGATGAACTGGACCAGGCCAGCACTCCCACAGATGTGAGAGATATCAACCTGTGAGGACATCGGCACAGAATGTCACGCTTGCTCCCCCAGCCCTTTTATTTTTGTTATTATTTTTAGAGTGAAATATTTTTTTTTCAATCTGCTCCCACATAGAACATATTTAAAGCTCTTTTAGGTAAAAAAAATTACAAAAATTGAATAATGAAAAAAAAAAAAAGCATTTGGTGCCTGTGATGTTCTACAGAAGGGAATCCCACAATATATTTGGTAATTGCTATTTGATTATGTATCAGTGATATTAAATGCTTATAAAAGCATACAAAGTAGCTAGATAAATGTAAGCCTGCATTTGTGGGAACAAAGTAGAGTATACTCGTCTGTGTATTATGACCTAGTGCATACACCCCTTTTTTAGATTTAAGAAAGGAATCGTGTGTGCGATTTTATGGCTTGACTAGATTGCAAAGCAATAGAATTAAAGGGTTTAGGGCAAAGTGGGAAAAGATCCCTGAAGCAATTGAACCATTTTGAATGCAGAAGAGATTTGCTGATCTGTCACCTCTGTTATTAGTCAGAAGTGTTTGTTGGATCTCTGTATGTTAGTTTTGTTTACTCTTGCTGTCTGTGGTAGCTGCTACCTAAGAAAGAAGATGCTTTATTTTGCCAGCTGGAAGAGCAGGTGGTTGTTGTTGTTGTTGTTGTTGTTTTGGGTTTATTTTGTTGCTGTTGTTGTTTTTTTCCAAATTATCCTCTCCCCTCTTGACTTTTAATACTCTTTCTTCAGAAATGGTTCATTCTAAGCACAGCAACATCTTTGGCATAAGGGCAATCTCATTTACCCAACTGTGGGCCAAGCCAAAGTTATCGAGCGTTCATGTAAGATGGGGAAAATGCAACAATTCATTCCAACCAGCTGGCTAATCTGACTGCCTCTGACCTTTGGATTGCAAGAAGCAGTAGATCATCTGTGAAAAGCATTATATTCCTTTACAGTGGTAATGCTTCATGTCAATGTTAACTTTTGGCAGCTCCTTAGCCTGGCCGTAGAGACATTTAAGTGATGCTCTGTCCATCTTCCTTTTTAACATATCGTCACTGTGTTAAAGAAGATGAGATTTGATGTGATCCCTCTTCTACCTACCCATCTCCCCCCACTGCCCCCGCACACTTTTTCAGCATTTCATTAACTTTATTGATACACAGTAAGTGTTTTTGTAAACCATTTCATTCAAAAAGCACTTTGAAAATTGTTCCTAAGGGATTAAATGAGATGGTTTATGACAATTTTGATGAGAAAAAAAAAAGAAAAAAAAAAAGAAGAAGTCACAAAAGCAAAGCATATAGCTTTTTATAGTCAATATTTTCCAGTATCTGGTGTACTTGGTTAGTTGCGGTGTTGCTGGAAATACCAACATCTGCTTCAGATGACATTCCTGTCATGACATTCCAGATAAAAGCCCGACGATTTGTATTGTTCAGTGTCACAGAAGGATGTTAATACCACCTGCATGCTTATCTATGGACAGCGAAAGAAATTGCTGGTGCAAAAGACACGAATGGTAAACATCAAGGTGTGTGACTTGGAGTTTTATCACAAAGGTGTATTCAATGTACTTGAATTTATTTTTCTGCTCCATCTATAACAAAGAAGCATTTAGATGGCAAAGGAATTGGAGCAACTTTTTTTTTTTTTTGCACAATTGTATTAACAGTTTGCAAATATACAGTATGAAGCTGTTGGTGGAAATGTTAATGTTTGCATTTTTAAGACAAAAATCCAGAAAGAACATGCTACTTCGAAGAATATTATATGAATGGACTCAGCTGTATTTGGCTAGATGAGGGTAGCAAATGGAGTAAGATTCTAAGGTTTTGTTGGTTTTTTTTGGTTTTGGGGGGTTTTTCAGTTTTGTTTTGTTTGTTTGTTTGTTTTTTGCGCTGCTAAGAAGCTATGATTTGTTTCATTCTTATTCACATTAACAGTACTTAGCTGTATTGTTTCACTGAGTGTGCTGCTATTTTATAAACATTTTTATAATATATTATTTTACTGCTTAAATTTCAAATCCTGAAGTAGATGGTTAAGTGGAGATATGATGAGTTCTTTGATTTACTGGAAATGCCCTGTACAGGTTTTGTTATTTTTTTTCCTAATAGCGTGTTCATGATTTTTTTTTTGCTTTATTTTATTTTTTCCTTTTTTTTCCTTTCCTTTCTGATCACATTCTGCAAAGGCGGTATACTTAACCTCAGGTTTACTGGACAAAACAGAAATGTTTCCCATTTTCACAATACCTCACAACATGACAGTTTGGTTTTGCCCTGGAGCCTGCGCTCTGGCCACACCAGGGAGAGATTGCAGGCAGCCGGGGTGCTGGCTCCCTTTTGGTCTTCGGTATCCTTTCCATAGTGGAAAAAATACATTGACTCTCGCCAACGGCTTCACTGGAGCAGGTCCAGAGTAGCGGTGTTCCCAAAAACTGGTGGTGGGGACAGCCGTGTTCTTACCGCCGTGAGTTCCCACATTGATGTTCCATGTTGGGAGCACCTGAAGTTCAGCGACAGTGTCTCTCCTGGAGGAAAAAAATAGTTAATTTTGTGGAAGCACGACTCTGGAGTTGCATGCAGCATCTGTATGAGAGATCAGATCATTCCCTGACAGCCCTACATTAGTGGACGTGGCTTCACGGGGGAGTAGAGGAGGTCCCAGAGGGTCCCCAGACAGTGGGATGCCCTCTCCACATGCTGGGTTGTGGTGCAGCTGCCTGCAGTGAGCATAGGCACCGTGTCCATTGCGTTTGCTTGGCGTGCTCCCCTCTGTGCCATAGGTCCGAGTGTAGGCAGGAGTAATATTTAGGGTGCCTGGCCCTGCTCTTCGTCCCACCTCCTGCGGTGCCCTGATCCCATGCAGGGATCCCCTCCTGCAGTATCACCCTCCCAGGGCTCCACAGTGCTGGCGGGAAGAGGGGTGAGGTCCACCACCGAACTCGGCTCCTTGTGCAGCAGCCAGAGGGGCAAACTGCACTGGAAGGGGCGGCAGCGCTATGAAGCATCCCCAGTCCGTCGCAGGGACCTGGCTAGTCTGCCTGGTTCAGCACCAGGGGTAGGAGTGTCCTTGGTTGCAGTGTCATACTCGTACTCAAAAATACTAACCGTCAGGTTACACCCAGAAGCGTACTGTATTTGAAGTCTGGAAAACTTATAACTTGAGCATTTTAACAGTAGCATTCAAAACAAAAATACTGTGTAGTGCTCCTTTTTTAACATGTTTTTAAAAATTCTGTTATTGCAAGTGAGGCGTGAGATTTTTTTTTCCATGAATTGCAGAAATCATAAACCTTTCTATTGATTAATTCAAAAAAATATATATTGCTGATTATACCTTCGCAAGTGCCAAAGGACTGGCACAATTCCTAAAAGTGTTTCTCTCTCAGCTTCCTATTGATGGTACTTTGATTATCTTCCCCTCCCTCCCATTAGTGTAGGAGCACCTCATAATCAATTTATTTATATTCTCAACATGCTCATCAAAAAGAGAAATACTATTAATCCCATTTCCATGTCTGATTTATGCTTGAATAATTGGGCAGCTCTTAATTACCAAGCAAACCACCTGGCCACTGGATTTTTTCCACTATGTTTATTACCATGTTCTCATGTACCTCAGAAATCACTCTTGGTTGCACAGTTTCTGTTCTCAAAAAAAAATATTTTTTTTTTTTTTGCTTTATCGAGTGTGATGCCATATCAAGTCAACGTTATTCTCTCACAATGTGCTCTTTAAGAGGTGTGGATGTTTATATGGTCAGGGGATGCTAGAAAGTGTAGTAGACATGATCAGTGTAAACAAAAGTATTTAGAAAGTATGTGAGATTCTTTTCGATGGGTAAGACTCTGATACAGTGTAGTCTTGATTACCTTTTAAAAGGTATTCTTTGTTCAGTGTTGTCATTTTTATTAATAACCTGTTGTTTTGACTAGCTTAAAGATGGTTCTAAGAAAAGTGTTTTGGTGGGATTAGGTATGCTGTATGGACAATAAACTCACCTTGACCTACATTTGCTTGTCTTGGTTTTATTCATTTGGTGTGAAGATGGTGCAAAAGATGTGATTCTAAAGCCTCTGATCTAGATAGATGATGGTGTTAGCAGGCATATGAAACATGAACTATTGAACATTGCAGTCACAGAACAAATTTTCCTCTAAAACGTAGCTCATTGCCTGCTGGATAGGAAAATTCTGGCATGTTTCTTCCATGAAACAGTCCTGTGAGATTTCAGGAGAGCAAAGTCCTGCAAACAGTAAGTTGCTGGATCAAAACATGTTGTGGAAATTAAATTGAGCTGGTGCGAAAGTCCTTGTAAGTACACGGAGTGCACGTTTTTGCAACTAATTTTAAATAATTAATATTATTTAAACCTCTACTCTCTTATTTGTTGCATTTAAATACTACTGCAAAAATTATGTTGTTTTTCTTTCTGTAAGCTTTGGGCGAACTGAGAATAAAAGGAAAGGGGTTTTGTGGTGAAGCCAGCAGGAAGAAATGAGCCTCCACACAACCAAGTCTCCTACAGTCTGCGCCCAGGAGGTGGGACGCTCACCATTGCCCTCTTCCACGTCTCCTGCTCATGGATGCTTGCTGTGAATTGAGTAACCTCCATTGTGATGTGCTTGGCCTGACCACAGTGTCTAGCAGCGGTCTTCTCCTACTGCAGGAAAAAAGTAACACCATCATAAAGTGAATAATACAGCCAAAAACAGAGAAAAGAAATGAAGGCAGCAAAAAAAAAAGGCAAAAAAAAAAAAAAAAGATGTAATGAACAGGGAGAAGAAAAGAAAATGCTCACAAGGAAAAACGTTGCTAAAATGAAGAAACATGAGCAGAAATAAACAGATGTGAACAAATAGGAAAAAGAGTCATGCATGGTATAGGAGTTAGGAACTAAATCTTGAGGTTGTCAGTCAGCAGATACAGTTCTTTCTAGTCACAATCGCAGAACCCTGGGAGCTGTGGCTTCAGCTGAGGTCTGTTAAGACTTGGCTGCAAAGTGACCTATGAGCCTTGTATTTCACAGGTTGTCTGCACCAAAAGTAGAGATTTTAAAGCATCACGAGTCCTCGTGTTTCTGTGGCCACCATTTAACAACATGATGAGCAATCTTGTACCATTTCATAGGGGTAACCTGGAGCCTATGAAGAACTGTAACTTGTGAGGGTGGTTCTTACACCTTCCATTTGTGGTTTAAAGCTCAAAGAGGTGCTCTCTGGACTGATTTCAGGTTTTAGGGTATTCATTCCTTTTCCCCTACGGTGTCACCAATAGCCATCCTGGAACTGCTGGGATGTGCTCTGCAGTTTTGTGTTTTAAGAGGTTTTACTACATCTACACTTAACAGAAAAAGAGATTTTCTGTTGTCATTTAAATAAATGCATGTTTTCAGAATCAGTGGATATAGGGCTCAGGAGCTAAAACTGAAATTAATTGGACAACAGCCCATTCCCTTCCTTTAAAGAAAGCTATCTGAATGCTTAGAAGCCACATACAATAGGGTTAAGTTCCATTATTATGTGGCCTGTGAAATCATTTTGTATTGTTGTCTTCTTACCATCTGCAAACAATTTCTGCCCATCATGATCCTATACTTTACATAAGGACAGCCTGAGGATTTTAAGGAGTGACAACATAGCAAAATCATGCTTTGAAACAACTGCATGCTGGACTTGCTTACTTTTGTGTTTAAGAAAACTGGAGGCAAAGGGAAGAAAGCTTTTAACACGGAGATTTCAGAGGAGAAAAACACCACACAATTGCTTGGTGTTTCCAATCTCAGCATATGAATTAGATTATGTTTTATATTCTATTTCCCTAAATCTTCTGTAGGGGATAGAAATGCAGTTTTTCTTTCTAAGCAGGGAATTTTCTTTTGTGTTTCAAATAAGGTATCTTTAATGCTTGTTTCAGGAGTCTTTTCAAACACTTCTATTGCAATTGCTGTATTTTTTAAATTGTCCATGAACTATGTAGCCACTCTTCATTCTGTGCTGCTGCGAAAAAGCAAAATTCTCTACAAGTAATCTCACACAACCAGCACAAGCAGAATGAAATTCTATCCCTGCTGAAGACAGTGGGAGGTCTGCTGTTGCATTTTAATAGGTTTAATAATTTTCCCACCAACCCCAGTTAATTCTTGCCTCATACTGTAAATTACCAGTCATGTCGATAAATGCAAAGCTGATGTAAAGGCAGGTAGAATTTCTGTTAAGTCTAGCCATGTAATTTCCTTTTTTTTCAGCAGGAAAAGTCAGCATCAAGCTGCAAAGAGGTATGAGAGGTATGGAGTCTGTCTTTCTCAACATAGTGTTAACACTTGAGCATCACGTTCGTGCTTCATCCTGTTAAAATCAGCACACGGGACTCCCTAGGTCACTGAAGCCTGCTGTCTGCAGTCCTAGCCCACCAGCCATCCATATTCTGCCTGGGAGGATGCATAGGAAAGATACATAAATGACAAGCATTTTCAAACACACTGCAACTCAGACGTCCCAGGGGTACACAGTGGGAGAGATAAAACATGCACTATCAAACACATGGACAGCTTAATGATAATAAATTAGAAAAGGTGTATTTTAATCTTACAATTCACAGGGAAGACAGGCCAGGAAAGAGTATGGCTTTGCTGATGCAGGCGATGCTATTGCTGGTACACTTTCACACACTTCTGCAGTCACTTGCAGGCATAAATACAGAGTAGTTGCACTCAGTTTTTAGAGAATTATATTAGAGCCTTCTCTGCACTGTTTGCAAATCAAAGCTGGCCAGCTGGCAAGAAGGGAAACAGGCTATGCTCTATTTCTCTGCCCCCCACAGCACACTGAATCATTTCTCCCAGTTAAGGGAAAGTTTATTTTAAAAAGACTTTGGGGATCCCTTTAGATCTTTGGAGAAAGCTGGCTGTACCACATTTACTTTGTACCTCCTTGAAATATTAAAAAAAAAAAAAACAAACCACACTCTTTCATTTTTTCTTAATGTAACAATGAGATATTTAAAAGGATTCACAAAGGTGATTTGCATTCAAGCTCTGTGCAGCCGCAGGGACCACAGTATTTTCACACCAAAAAAGACTGTGTGTCAGCCGATGTTACTGCTGATGCTGCCAGGGGACAACAGTGAAAATTATGGGGATATTTACTATGGACACTTGTCAGGGAAAACATCAGGCCAGGGTTCAACATGGGCTTCAGGTGTACTGTGGGGAAGGGCATCCCGCAGTAGTGGATACGTTAAATCAAGACCTGACAGGGTTACAAGCTAAGGTGAGTAAAGCTGGGGTATTTATGCTTAGGTATGAGCTCTCTATGCAGCCTGTCTGGCATGAGGGGCTACTCTGATTTCTACTGCAACCTGCTAGACATAAAGGAGCTGACGCAGGGCACAGTAAAAAAAGAAAGAAGAGAAGAGAAGAGAAGAGAAGAGAACAAATGAAAAGAAAACAAAAGAAAAGAAAAGAAGAAAAGAAGAGAAAAGAAAAGAAGAGAAAAAGGAAAATGTCTGTCTCCTTAAACATCTGTCCTTCTGTGGAAATGATGTGGTGATAGCTCTGTCTTGCTATTGAGTTTTCTCTAAAAATAAACTGGGATGTTATTTGAGCTCTTCCAAAATGTAACAAGAAGAAACTACCAAAAGAATTAGGACAGAGAGGTGAAGAAGAAAGGTCAGCAGACTGGCCATGTTTGAGGCTGCGGCTCCTCAGATTTAGAGCAAAAACGCTGGTTGCTCTGGCAGGAGACTAGCAAGTATCCTAGAAGAGCAATAGACTGACCTTTCTGATGATTAGAGTTTTCTGAACTTGAACAAAACTGTGAGTGGGACATAACTGGCTGGAGGATGAGGAGTGATTGATTTCAGGATTGTTACCCAGCACGAAAAGCAGTTTCCCTCAATTTTTGCAGCTTCGCAAAGTTCAACCTCTCTGCTTCTCCAAGAAGTTTTTAATTGCAATTTCGTTGGATTTGCTTCTTACGGACTACCAAGTATTGATCTTTCCTGAGTGCCCTGATGGTATTATTTAGATTTCCAAGTTTAGGAATTAAGGCTCAGCCTAATGTTACAGAAATTTGCAACAGAAATGCATAGAATTTGGATGTAATTCTCCTTGATGGCTAGCAGCACCAGAGCAAAAGATTAAATATGTAATCTAAACAAATTAAAAGCTTGTTGAATGGGTCCTAAAACTGGACTGTAAAACCCGAGGGTGCAGACTGGACGAGGACCACTAGGTGACGGTAACGTAACTCCTACAGCTGCAGCTATTCCTGGAGCTCCTCCAGGAGCTGCCTGGGGTTCCCTAGCCTTCTGGAAAGTAAAATGATTAACTGAACCTTCTCACTTCTGCTACAGGTCACCTGAACACCTTCATAAACCACAAAGCCTGCAGCTGTGACTTGAATTTTTACATTTGGGAGTTTGAGCAAATCAGTCTGAGGTGTTGTTGCAAGAGAACGGAAGCTTTTCTGTTCAAGGGGCTGGCTCTGCTCCCTGTTTGCAGCTAGTATATCACCCTGAAAGCTCTCTTAAAAATAATTAAACCCTTTCCTAAAGTTATTTTTCCATAAAAGCAACTGATGTATTTGCTGCAAAGGTATTGCACAGTCGAGAACTGGACACAGCACAATCTCTGTGCTAGGATTTCATCAAGTTATGAATTTCTTCATATCAGCACATCCTTTAGAGGCGTATTACAGAGGGAAAGGAGCGGGGGAGGAAAAAATCCTGAAGAAATTCAGCCCAAGTTTCTGCTGGGCCAGTGTACTTGTAAGAGCAGGAAGCAGTATCAGATCCTGAGTGACAAGTGGGCTGCAGGGAATATAGTCCAGCTGATTATTTCAGTTTTATGTTGCTAATTGTCAACTGTCGTTTCACCAAGACTAGGTAACTCTCCCTGGATTTATGATATTATGTTAGTGAAATGCAATCCATATGATGATGAATTTACCAGATTGAAGTTTAAAATTTTCATTAGAACAAAATTTTCTCATTCAAATTTTTTTTATTTCCAGATCCACTAAAGCTTTTTCTTCCTCAGATGACTTCCTCAAAATACTGTTCCTCATCTGATGAGGTTCTGTGGTCGTCAGCATTTGTGCTTTACAAGCACTTCGTTGCAGTGGGTCAGTTTAAAAAACAGGCTCCTGAACACAGACTGACATGATGTGCTACAGCAGATCAGAGAAACTACTGAGAAAGAAATCAAAAATCAGAATTTTAATGCTCAGGAAAAAAATGTGCACATGCTATAAAGATGAAGGAGACAGGAGCAAAGATAAGAGGACTTAACAATGAAAAAGGGAAACATGATCTAGTAGCCAAACCACGAGGCTGTAAATCAGAAGCTGCAGGCCTTTTGAGCTGCCTTTTGAGCTGTTTTCTCAAAAACCTAAAATTGTGTGACTTCAGACAAAGTCTCTTTGAAATTTTGCCTCAAGGACTGTCACTTTTGCAAAGGGACCTGTATCAAAACATGCACTTATAAGATTATAAATGCTAACAGTGTTGGCTCATATTTGTTTCTTGTCCTTCTAAAACATGCTTGAAACACAGCTGGGGTCTTATCATCGTAGCAAAACACAGTTGTTTTTAATGGTGAAACAATAGAAATAGGTCAGAGCTGAGTCATTTGGCATTGGTTCGTTTAGAAGCCAGACATGTCACCAGTTTCACCCTTCGAAAATGTCAGTTCTGAAATCCATGGAGGAGAGGCACTGCAGAAATACAGGGTTGTGCCACACTGCGAAAGGAAGACAAAAAGGGAATAAAATACATTCACCATTGCATTAAATATTTAATTTAGCATCTGTTTTAAGCTGCTATCAAATGAAACAAATTATGTTTTAGTCTTCATTTAGAATGTGTTTGGTGTTGAAACACAAACCAGTTTCAAAGTTAGGTCAGATGTCTGGACAACCCAGAAGAATTTCTCAAATGACTGATTTTTAGATAGCATTTATTCCATCTGCTTGTGAAATCCTAAAGGAAATACACTCAGATATCTGTCCAACTCATATTTTGGTTAATCAGATTGTCTGTAATTAATAAAACTTCAGGTTTCTGAGGGGAAAAAGATGATTTGAGGTTGCTTCTTCTGTTACTTTGTCCATTTTTGCCAGCAGTAATTTCATAATGCTTTTATTTAATAATAGCCATTGGGTCATTGCTCTCATTGTCTATTAGAAATCACCATTAGCACAATGATTAAAATCTGCACTTTAAATACTATTTTCTTAGTTCTTGTGTGCTATCATAGCTCCTTGGATATTTTTGTTCACCCTTAAATGACTTTCCCATTTCTTTCCTTGCTTTTTGCAACCATAAAATATATATTACCTGTTATTTTATTCTACATGAATAACAAACACAGTGATGACTTGACCAGATTTTTATGGTTAATTTCCTAAATTATCAACTCTTTTGAATCCTTGGTATTTCTGGCCAGCAGGACCTTTCCTGAGGTGATTGCTGTATTTCTGTGTCCAGAAAAACACTTTCTATGCAGTATCCTTGCAGTTTGCTGAGATGTATGTGTGTTTTTTCATGAATCTCCAAAAAAAAAGGGAAGTGGGAAAGGAACAGCAAAATTAATTTCCACTTTTGTAAGACTTTTTTTTTTTGCTTTGCTTTTTCACTCTCACTAGGGAAAGTGAGAGTCTGAATGTCAGATCCCAGCAACTGAAGGAAGAATCCCCCTACTCACCCAGCAAGTAAAGCAGAAGCAACGAGAGCGTGAACTACAAAACACAGATATGTCTTGTATTTTCCCACAAATGCTGTCAACTGGCCCAGAAAGAACATTGCTAGGCAAAAGAGAAGAGCTGATTTATTGTATCTATCTCAGATGTCAAATTTATTCCCGAATCTGAAAACACCACTGTGATATAGAGTGTGTAGGTGGTAAGTTTGCTTTTCTCTCCCACCCTGACTCCTCCAATTCCTCTGTTATTTCCCAAGTATGATGGTGGCAGCGGAGCAAAAGTGGTGCCTGTCCAACAAATCGATCTGCAACAGTCTTTATACAAAGCTCACCCATCCCAAGATCCCAAAATTGTACTCCATCTGTCTCCCATCTAGACCCCAGGACCTGAAATTATTTGGGTAAATAGGACCTGAAGAAGAAGATGACAATCTCTCCCATTTAACAGAAAATATATGGAGGCTCTGGACTTCTGCTGCACAGGGCCAGCATGGCCCCAGGTGGTTGTGGATGTCTGTGCTGTGGATGCCTCTGTGACTGCTGACCTGAAACCATTGCTTCAAAACAGCGCCCATCTCTGCCAATGATTACTTGGGGGTACGATTTGGCTTCCAAGATTTTTAATCAACTTGTAATTAGCATAATTTATCCAACCGCTGTTATTACTGTGAGCAAAATCCTGTTGCTGATTAGTGTTCTTAATTGAGTTGATGTAACAAAACTGAACATCATAAAATATTACATCTTCTGCAATGTGGTAAACTTAGCAACCTGGGCTAGTGGAGGGTGTCCCTGCCCGTGGCAGCGGGGTTGGAACTCAATGATCTTTAAGGTCCTTTCCAACCCAAACTATTCTGTGATTCTATGAACATGGAATCACAGAACCATTTAGGTTGGAAAAGACCCTGAAGATAATAAGAGTCCAACCATAAACCAAACACTGCCAAGCCCACCACTAAGCCATGTCCCTCAGTGCCACATCTACACACCTTGTAAATACCTCCCGGGATGGTGACAGTGGGCAGCCCGTTCCAGGGCTTTCGGTGAATACATTTTTCCTAATACCCAACCTACATCTCCCCTGGCGCAACCTGAGGCTGCTCCCTCTCATCCTGTCGCTTGTCACTCGGCTGCCCCGGGAGGGGGGAACACGAGGCCTCCAGCTCCTGCCGCGGACTCGACCCCCCCCCCCCGCGCCTCCCCCCTCTCCGCACCTCCCCCCTCTCCGCACCTCCCCCCTCTCCGCACCTCCCCCCTCTCCGCGTCGCGCCGGCAGGGGGCGGGGCCGTGACGTCACCGGCGGGCGCAGTGCGGGCAGGAGGCGGCGGCGAGGCGAGGCCGGGCGCGTGCGCACCTGTGCGGCCGCACCATGGTTCGCTTCGGGTTGACCGTCGTCCGGCAGTGAGTACCGCAGCGGCACGTCCGCTCCCCGGCGCCCTGCCGCTGCCGACTCTTGCCCTTCCGCTGCTTCCTTCCCCCTGCTCCTTCCTACCGGTGCCGGGACGGGCCGTGACGTCAGCGGAGTTCCGCCACCCCCCCCGGGGCGGTCCGTAAAGCGCGCGCGGCTCGCACAGGGGTAGCAGCTTGCAGGCAGGCAGGCAGGCAGGCAGGCAGGCAGGCAGGCAGGCAGGCAGGCAGGCAGGCAGGCAGGCGCGGCGGAGCGGTCGCTGGCCCGACCCGGCTTGGGAGGGCGGCAGGGAGCCCGCGGGTGCGGCCCGGTGGTGTTGCTGCCAGGCGGCGGCCCGGGGAAGGGGGCGCTGGGCACGGAGAGGGGGTCTGGTTACTGCCCCTGGAGTTAACGGGTCGGACGAGGTGCGCCAGGCTGTTGCAGTTAGCCGTTCAGATCAGCCAAGCCGTGTCGGTATGGATTGGTGCTGGTGGAAGTGCAGGGTTATGCATAAAATTAGTAAGCGCTATTGGGGAACTCTTAGGTCACTGGTCATAAGACTTCTCTCCTGCCAAAAGCTGTCTTGTGGGGCAAAGAACTCGTTTAGGAATGGTAGTCTAAGGTTTCTGCTGTGAAATGTTAGAAAAATTGGCATTTGTGACTCAGTTAAAATTGTTAAGGTGAGTTTTTCTTTCAAGCTACGGTGGATATTGACAAAGAGAATAAGGAGCTCCAGCTTCCTGCTGTTGATAGTAGTGAACTGTTAAATTTTTATGAAAAATAGAATTCTGTTTCTCCTTTAGCATAATACAGTTTAATACTTGATTAGTATGACTGGAGCAATGACTTCTTTTTTTTCTGATTTTCTTCCTGTTAAGAGTTACTCTTTACTTCCTTTAAAGATCTGGATCTCCTGACTTGGTGCTCTAGTTGCAGCCTTACTTTTACATCTGCTGGAAAACATGTGAGCCTGAAACAATTTGTTGAACTTGAAACCTTCAGGTGGGACTCTTGCAGACACTTCAGAAAGATGCCAGTTTACTCACCAGCAAATGGCTGGGAGTTCATCTATTAGACTGTGCCTGCATAGGCTGTACTATTTTAGCACAGTTCTGCACATTCTGCTCTTCCCTTATCTCTGCCTGATGACCAGCAGGATGGGCTCCATCCAGCCTCTTGCACTTTCCTCAGGAGGCTGGAAGTTGCTGTCAGGAAGTGTGTAGAGCCTGAAGAATTACATTGTTGTCCCCTTTGCAGCAAAGAATAAAGTGCACTAAAATGCAGTGTTTTCTCCTAAAAGTATTGGCCTGCTCTGATCAGTTACTTTTTCGGGACTCATCTTGAGGACTTCCACCCAGCAGTGTTGATAGCACTCTCTGTAAAAACTAAGCAGCACTCTTGGCGTTTGTACTGCAAAAACTTCAGTGTGTGACATTTTGGTCAGATGAGGATAGTCTCAACAAAGTCAGCATGCTTAACTTTGCTTGTGTCAATTTTAGTTTCTAGATTTTCCCTCCTGAATAAATCTGAACATGATTTTAGTTGGTCTTCTCTTGCAGTGCCATCGATTATCGTTTTCAAGACAGGATATTCTAATTCCTAAAGAAGGTGATGTTCATTCTAGTAGTTTTTCTACAGCTCTGGTTTCGTAATGCTGTGTTACTTCAAGATGTGCCGCTTGCTCTGCTGCTGTCTTTGATAATCTCTTGAATTGGTTTCCCTTGAAAGCACAGAGGTCCAGTTGGCTACTACAGGCTTTTCATAAGAGGACTCCAGAGCCTTCCTGCATCTTCCCTCTCCCCAGCATGGAGGCATTGTTGTAATATCTAAATTATAATGCATTTATAATAAATTTAATAAATTACTTCCCTTCCTTTCATTCCACGTAGGTTTGTCTTAATAAATATTGCCCATGAGATTGGGGTTGACTACTTGAAAATCTTCTTGGTTTATTGTAAGGTCTTCAAATACATTTTTTTGAAAAGAGACTGTGCTGTACTGTATCTTATTTTTCATATTCAGTCTCTGCTGTCTCCTGTTGGTGTCTAATACAGTAATGTTTTTGAACATTCACTGAAACTGTTGTGAGTCAAGAATTTTTTTATTTATAATCTCTTTCAGTGGAGAAACGAGATACAACAAAGACAAGATACTGCAAGGTTAGTATCAGTTATTCTACTAGCTTCTTAGAGATGAAAAATTATTCTTTGCTGCACAATGAGAAATCCTGTAACCAACTGCTGAAATGTTAATTATTATTATGGAATAATATTGTAAACCTTAAGGACTTTATTTGTAAGACAGGACATAAGCTTGATAGCTGTAGAGAACTATAAAGATTCTGTCTCAACAGAATATCAACAAGTAGTGATGCATTTCTGCTACCAACAGAAGTATTGGAATAGTTCCTTTTCCTAAACAGGGAAAAAAAAAAGTTACCTATAATCAAATGAATCAATAGCAGCACCTGTTATTAAGGATGCCAGAGTGTCCTTTAGCACTGTGTTAAATCTTGATAGTATCAAGCCTGGCAAAAGGGGCTCTTAGGACTCGCACAAGAAGCAAGAGCTGCAACTCTGGTGAAGGAGCAGCCAGGTGCACATCTGTGTGGTGGATTTGGTAAGGAGCCACAGAAAGATGGATAAAGGTCATGGTCTGAAAGAGCCTGTTGGCTTAAGAAGGTAGCCTGTCATTTGCAAAGAAAACCTACAGTAGAGCAAGGAAGAATGGAAAGTGAAGATTGTTTAAATGCGTGAATTCTTCAATCCCGGGTCTCTCTAGGAAGGCAGTCTTTAGACGAAATATTTAAACCCGAACTTCTTAGCAACTGCTGATTTGTACACCCAAAACTGAAAACATTGAGCTTTAGGAAAACTAAGGTTCACTGCTATAAGAAACTTGGTGGGGTTCTACTCAGAATAAATAAACTTTATACAGTGCTTCTGGATTTTCCTACCTCTGTTTTGACATTGCAGTTTACAGTTCTTGCAACCTGGCTTTGTGCTCATAATAAAGTGAACAAACAATGCTCCCTCACTTTATGTTCTTAGAAGTACCAATGACGTGTTTTAAATTCCTAGTCCTCTGGCAGATGATGTGTAGTAAGTACATCTGGCCACTGTGTAAGAAGTGAACACTGCCAGCTCTTACATGCACCTTGTGTTTTAAGAGGTCTAAGACCTATACCAGGATAGTGGGGTACAAGCTCTCACATGGCTGCATTGTAGACTAGGTGCTCAGAACTCAGGTTCTGGACTTCTGCTGTCCTGTCTTTTGCTATTGGAAGCATTTAAATGATTGTGTATTTCCCTGGTGAAATTTGTTTTTGTCATTGGTCTGGATCTGATGAGAATTGCACACTCTCTGCTTTGACTTCCTACAAAAGTAAAACAGGTGATACAAGTGTGGACATAGCAATTTGTTACAGATTTGTCCTTCTGCCACAGTTTTTAGTTTTCTTACGGGCTCTCTGAGCTGTGACAGGAGCACGCCTATTTCATTCAAGCTGGATTAGTGAAGTACGGGTTCTCTCAATACTGCCCTAGAACTCTGTGGCCAGTTAATTTCACAGACTACTCTGTCTGAAAACAATATTTGGAACAGTTGCTGCTTTTCAGCTGGGTTTCTTCCATTAACTGTGCAGCAGCATGAGCATTAGTGTCAGTGTGCGAGGTGGAGTAGGGGAAAGGAAGAGACCACAACAGATTGTGTTTACATCAACTGTAAAATTGTGAAACTCTGTGTCTTTGGCAAAGAGCATGTGCTTCTTTCCGCCTTACACAGAGTCTCTTCTTGTTGCCTCATATCTGCAAGGCATCGTCAGCGTTAGGGAGTGGGGAGGAGCAGTCATTTAGTATTTGTCAGCACTTGACTCTCCTTATGTGCATGTTTTTTCATATATGTATTTTAGTATCAACAACAGTATTTCAATTAAATTGTCTTTTTTCTTATTTACAATCAGCAAATCTGTTCACAGAGTTTTGGTTGTGAGATTCCTCTTGCAGGAAGCCTACCAGTGACCATTTTAAAAAGGACAGGTGATTTGAAATGATTACTCACATTTAGAAAATGTAGGACTCTTGTGTTTGGATTTGTCATATGTATAAATTAATATAAATATACTCAGTAGTGATCCTTCTGTCTTCCTAGCCTGTACTCCCTTTTTTCATACCATTTGTGTGACTGAGTTTAGGGATGACCAGAGGAACAGTGACTTTTTCTAAGGGTTGACTTTACTGAAGGACAATCATTTTGTTATGACCGAGCAGATTCTTAATTGCTGCCATGCTTGTTCAACTGCTAAATGATCTGATTTTTGCATGTCTTAATGTTGATGGATTTTTATTTTGTAGGTCAAGGAGTGGATGAGCCACTCTCTGCAACTGGTTTCAGACAAGCAGATGCTGCTGGTTTATTTCTCAGTAATGTGAAGTTTACTCATGTCTTTTCAAGTGACCTCCTTCGAGCAAAGCAGGCAAGTGTTTCTTGAGGCAACTGAATGTAGTATTAACTTCAGAATTTGGCATTTATTTGCTATTGACGATGCAAAAGTAACACAGTGACAGAGAGCCAAAAGCTATTTTGATGGACTTAGAACTGCTAGAATTCAAGAAGGCCTCTACGAGTAACAAAATTTCAGTGAAAACTGCTCGGTTAGGAAGACACGGAGGCCAGCTTACCTTGCAGGATGTCATGCAGTTTTCTTATGGATTTGCCATTATTTCATATGTGTATACGTTCTTGATAATGGAATAACGGCCACTTAGAGGTAACACAGACTGAAGTCAGTTTTTCTTTGAAGAAGCAAAACAAACTGGCTATGATACTGTTGTACTGGCTTATGCATTGTGCCCATATGCTGTGTGTTTCTGAGGAACGCAGACCAGTGTAGGCAAGGTCAAGTTGTGCTGTAAAGTCAGTATAAGGATCGTTAAAAGTGCAGAAAAGTTGGATTTTGGCAGGAATGTGATAGCACACCTCATACCTTGATGCATCACATTAATAGGTTAATTAAGTTGGAAAAAATGTTAATTATTGGGGATTACATGTGGTTTTGTATGCAAGATTACAAAATACTAAAAAAATATGGAAATTGAGTTTTTAAAGATAGAGGCATAGATCAGTGGTTCTAGGAAGGTCATGTCTCGTGTGGAGGCCCTATTCTTAATTCTCTCTTACTGATGCTGTGATTTCAGGAAACGTGTAGACTTCATGTGATTGAAACTACTGAACAATTCCTGATAGCCCTGGTGCTTGCTTACTTTTTTGCTTTGTTGTCCTGCTACAAAAGCCTGTGAAGCCTTTCTGTAAACCAGATCAATAAAATCTAGCATAAATCTTTTTTTCTTAAAACAGAAATCATCAATATTGCTCATCAGTTTTGCAACACAGTCTTGTAAATTGCTGTAGCAGCCCTACTTAGGCAGGAAATGAACGAGAGAGGGAGAGAGGAGTGCAATAATTAGATATTTTTAAGATACATAGTAACTGTCTGACAAGTCACTTCCTTTAAGTGTATGAATGGTGGTAATTATATTTAAAAACATTAATAGTGCTTTATAGTGTTCATAAGACTGTCTGTGCTATGTGCTTGCCTTAGGGGAGTTGGTTTTGAATGCTCTGCTGCTTGAGTGTGAGGTTGGTAATTTTATATTACAGTCAGTCTTTTCCATGAGAAGCATTTGCACTCTCATAATGTAGAAGACAGACCCGAAGTTGTCCTTTGCATAAAGGAAATGTGTTTTGCCATTTGTTTGACAAGCTATGCAGACTTTGTGGAAGCTTTTCCAGGTGTTTAAAGCTGCAGTTTCTATTTGCTTGGAACTCCCTTTTTTGGCAGCTGGGAATCTATGAAGAATTGTCCTTTACTCTGCTGTCACTTCATAGCTCGGCTATGAGAGGAATGCACAAGTTCCCTTGCAAAAGCGGAAAAAACCAATTTTTAAAGAAGCTGTTAGTGGTAAAGTTTAGTTTTCCTTGCAATGTCTCCTCCATCAGCTGCACTGAGGGTGTGTACTGGTTACCAGAACGAGGAGCGGTACGCGATCCTCTGACTGCTGCCTGTGGCTGAATGTTCAAGCCTGAGCAATACAGGAGAAAACAGGGATGTGTGCAAAGACAGTTATACTAGCTGGGCAGGAATTCTGAGAGCGGAAGGAGATGCAAAGTGAACATGTATGGGGAATGCAGAGGGAGGCTTTGCGGGAAAGCCTGTTGGAGGGAGGGTCAAAGACTAGCTGCAGAAACTAGCAGTGTAGAAGAGAGCAGGCAGACCTGAAAATGAAAACAGATTAGCTGGGCAAACTGGGACATGGTGTGAGCACACCATGACTCCATCAGACTTAGTAGCTGAAAGACTTTTTATCTTGTTTGTTTGGGTTGTTGGGTACTACTAATGTGATTCACGTTGGCTGTGGTGTTGGAAGATGGTATAGCTATCCCATGAGAAAACAGCTTGTTGATGTGACTGTATATTCACTTTTTAGACTGCTGCTGCAATTCTAGGAAAAAATAAGTTTTGCAAAGACTTGGAAATAAAGTGTGATACAAGACTTCGAGAGAGAGTAAGTGCCAAAAGAGTTTGTTTTAATATTGAACAACTGAAAAGTAACTTACTACTGTTGGATCTCTTGGCTTAACAAGTCTTGGTAGACTTAACAGTGAAGAGCACTATTTGATGTCTTTTTAATGACTGAAAACTGAACTCTTTGCATCAGCTACTATAAATTGTTTGCAGAATTGTGAAGCAAAGCCAAAATCTAGTGATTAGTGCCGTAACTG